>KE504642.1:1604843-1657311 GCA_000441515.1 Elaeis oleifera | reverse complement strand
GCCCCTACTTCCCCACCTACCACCCTACCACCCTGCCCCCCCCCCCCCCCCCCTCCCTTCTGATTTTGCCTGTCGATTCACACCAGCACGGATGCCCATTCCAATACTGCCTTTCTTGGCATTTACTCTTTTTTCATTGAGTGCCTTCTCTTGGAATCTTTTTCCTCACCAATGCTTCTCTAAGTATACTTCTAAATGTCTTCTTCAAAGCATAAAGTGCCTTCTTTAAATATTGCTCTTGGCAAATGTTTCTTAATTTTAAAAAGAATTTGCAACAACTAAGACAATTACAGGGTTGACATGCAAATATCCAGAAGTTGTTCTATAAATATGATAGCTTGATATGATAGATACCTGACATGGATAATCTAAAATCCCTAATTATCTTATTAATACACTTAAACCAGATCAGGATGTACTAAACAGTATATCATCTAATACAAAGACAAATAACAGCTACCAGCCACTCATTGTAGAAATGTTTGATGAAATTCTCACAAGAAAATAGACAATAATTGTCCACTTGCCTACTTTACAGCTTGTATTCTGTTACAGTTCATATTTGAAGTATGGAACTTCTTCATCCAAGATTAGTTTTACACATGTATGATACACTTCATATGGTTTATTGACAACTATTTTATTCCTGGCTTTTACATTTCAAGCTGATGCATAATTGTATTTAGTAATCATAGTTGATGTGTTATCCTGTTGGACTTCATAATATTCATAGATGATTTTGCACATTATGGCAAGGCTTTTTCTCTGATTTTTGTTGTGTAAACCAAATCACAGGTGCATAGGTTCCATGGCACAACCACCCTCAGTGACATATTGTTAATAAAGCAGATCCATGTAACCATCTCCACCAGGTGCAACCCCAGTTTGGAATTAGATAGCAGAAACTACAACTTTGTCAGTAATATTTTCACTGTATTGTGGGGGCAGGGACAAGATTAGTGCATCATCCCGTGTTTGTTTTGGTTGTTCGCTTTCTAACAAGTTGATCATGCTGGTGAATATGGATTTGATCAATAAAATTTCAGTAGATGGATAAGATATTGACATACGATAAGTGTTGGAAAGAGCAACTCATCAGCCTGCTCCTACCATAACACCTGCTGCAGCAAAATTATTAATTACCTTATGTCACTATAGTGGCAAGAGACCAATCATATTGGGTACCTAGCTACAGACTCTGCAACCCTTTGTCTGTACATAAACAAGCAAGGGAAGGCTTTTACAAGAAGAGAGGATCAACAGAGTGGACATGGTACATTGGTGCAGCTTTGAGAGTGCTTACATTTGTGTGCCAAGTATGCTAGATGGGCCTACCAACAAGAGCTACAATTGCTCATCTAGGCATAGCATCCCCTGACTGTCCAAGATGCTCGGCATCATTGAATCCATATATCAGTTTTTTTCCTAATGTCCACCAACCATGGATATACACTTGGAAGTTGGTTAAGCACCAGATTGGCAGCCAACATTTCCCAAGTCCAGGTTCCACTTCCTTGGAAAGCTAGCTTAGAATCAGCAAGTTTTAGGCGCTGTTTGGTTCCTGAATAAACATACTTAATCTCAATGAAGTTCACTTTTTCAGCCTCATTCAGGTTTATTCAGTCAAACACCAGTTTGGCTCTTGACTAAAGCCCAATAATGAGGAACACATTTTGGATTTCAAAAAAGCTGAAAAGCATCATTATGGTACTTATTCAGTTATGACCTGGTTCAAGGTATTCAATGAGGGGAGGCCGAATAATTTTAGCTAATTGACAAGGAATGAGTACCTATTCCAATAAAGTTATTCAAATATGTTGGTTAAAATTATTCAGGAACCAAACACAGCCTCAAGGACTAATCCAGCATTGGCAATTAGAAGTGTTCTAAATTATACTACCTAGTTAATCTAGAAGAATGAGAACATGCGATTTTTTGAAAGAACTTGACAAAATCCCCACGCAATATGTCAGTTAGCCTTAATCCTTTTAAGGAATGCACTAATATCAGCACTGTCAATGTTGAAAACCATAGTGATTTGTAGATCATAGGGCACTGAAACTCCATGTTATGGAAGTACTTTCAAATCTCCTACCTGCTTCTCTTGGGAACCCACTCCCATAGACATAAGAATAGGCATTGTGGTGTGTGTGGGATGTGAATCCCAGCCACACGAAACATACTGGCCAAGCAGGACATTGGTCCCGATCAAGCCAGAATATATGCTTCCACGAGACCTTTTAACCTAGGGGGTGGCCAATCAATAGTCGGATGCCTAGTTTGGGCTGTAGGAAGGTGGCAAGGCTTTGTCATGGTATGCTTGTTGAGGAACTTGTGTAGCTTGTTTTGGAGAGTCATGACAAACTGCCATGATATATCATATATATTGGAAACTCAAGAAACCTTAGATATTTGAGAAGACGATGGAAGGGGCTCCTACTCCCCTAGGTCCCAAAAGAAAAGGTCTAACATGGCATGATTTTGGGGCAAGGTGGGCATTCTTGCATGGAGATGTCTAAAATGATATTGGTTGGATAAGCAGGCCACAAGGAAGGTGAAACATCATAAACGACCCAGTTCGGGTGTGTCGCACTAAACTTGTGTAGAACAGGGATGGTTCTGTGTGTCAGCTCAAGGCAACACACAAACCAGTCAAATCAGTCCAACCGGTGGAAGTGCCCGTTCAAGCAGTATTGACTAGTTTAGCTGAGCTGAACAGACTGATTCTATATAATACCTCATCCCCCCCCCCCCCTTCCCCTCCCCTCAATTATTGATCCTGTCTCTCGATCTCTCTCTCCCATCTCTGTGCTCAATCTCCTCTGATGGCTCACCGCAGATCTCTCTGGTCGATCTCCCTCATTGGTCACCGCCACCAATCTTGCCCATTGATCACCCTAGCATGATCACCCTAACCAATCACCATCCTCGGTGTACACTATAGAAGCCCTCTCCAAGCACCACCCTCCTTGACATCCTCCACTGGCTCCGCCTTGTCCACCACCACCCCAAGTACACCCTGTCACTCTCCCTCTTCCTCTCTCGATTTGTGGTTGTGGGTATTGGCGCCTTAACGATCATACTGATTTGGTTCCTGAATGATACAGCACTTGGTGTTGGTTCCAGAAACTTTGATTGACCATATAATGCAAAGGGGTCTTGTTCATGGTTTCCTTGAATAATTATCTAGACTATGCATGTCATATCTCTTTCATATAGCATATAAATGGTATGGGACACCAAAGCAAAGGTTTGACTAACTTATAACAAAGTCTCATAAGGCGTTGTGAGGCATTTCAAAGCCATGCAAAGAACTATGGAAGCCAATCAACTATAAAGCAAAAGAGTGGCTTAATTGGCTATTGAGATGTCACCATCAGGATATAGTGCCTTGGAGTTAGACCCTGGATTGGACAAATGGTTGCACAGAGATGTTATCAATTGATGGACATTCACTCAATGGGTGGACATGGTCACAAATTCCAGGTCAGTGTGCTATGTTGTATGAACAAGCCATGAACATAGATATACATAGTGTTAAGTGGTCGAGTCATGGATGGGGGCATGTCAAGGACACAAGATTGGGATTGTGGCACAACGGCTTAAGGACAAGTTAATCTCACACATGCACAGTAGTATAGGGCTTCAAGGACTTGCAGGGAATAAGCGCTTGGCAGCATGCTTTGCAACTTGGGGAATCTAGCTTTGTAGAAACCTTGTGAAATGCTTTGATGTTGTAGGGTTATTCATTGAAGGTCCGATCTATGAATCTCCAAAGCGTGCAAAGTAGACTTACCAATTAGAGGCACATTGATCAAATTGTGGCAAGGAGTTATTCTACTGGGTTTGGGTAAAGAGGTGTCCAAATGGGCAGTACTTGGCTAAGCAAAAGATTTTAAGATAGCACCAAGGAGCTTGGTTATGGAGTACTCTTGGGGAAAGCTATTCAACAGCATGGAGGCATAGCTATTAAACCTGAAACAGAAAATAACCTAGCCAAGGATTTAAGTCGCTAGGTGACTAGTCCGACCGCCGAATCAGTCTGTCGGATCAAGTATACATTAAAAAACATATTTAAATCTTTTAAAAATATATAAAATTAAATTAATATAACAAAATATGTACAAATGTTGACAAATTTTCCATTTAACAATTACTTCATAAACTACATGAGTTAGCATTCTATGCTACTCTTTAGTTACAACAAAATAGAAGTCAATCATGTATTGTTTAATTTTCTGAGAATTTAGAAATTGTACAGAATGTAGGAAAATATGTGGATGTTTAGAACTTATAATTCTTAGTTTCTTGATTTTAACCTTATAAAGTTTTAAGAATATCCAAAAAATAAATTGAGTATATATATTTCATTTCAAAGCAAAGGAAAAGAATTGATAATGTTTTCTATGGAAATATAGGATCATGAAATATCAAAATTTATGTAAAATAGCTTCAACAAATGACATGTAATAAGTATAATAAAGCATACGAAAGGATGATAAGCCATAACATAGTGGTTGAGAGGCTTGACTCAGTTTCAGACATCAATATTCAAATCCTAGATTCAGCACTACTTTTTGAACTTAATAAACCCAGTTCACTCAATTTTTGCCCACCCAATCACCTGTTTTCTTCCCAAAAACCCATAGTCTCAGAAATTTTTTGATCAGGCCAAATGCATTTCCAATCCCACTACAAAACTAGACAGTCCATTTCACCATTTTTCCTATCTAACCAATCATATCAGTCCTGGCTTAATAACTGTTTGGAGGTACACATGGGCACTGTGGTTCTCATGGGTCAGGTTGCTTAAAACATTCAGGGATGTTACTAGAGTTTGGTTTGCTAGAGACATCAGGTAGTGAGCACAAAGGTGCACGTTTGGTTGTAGGTGGATTGTTGCCTACTATGAAGCATGGGCAATGTGCATGAATATGAGATACGAATATGAGTTACAACATGATAAGTATATGCAAATACCAAACCCTAGAAAGGGAGGACATGGCATAGCTAGGATTTGCCATATATACATATGTGTGTGTCTGTGTGTGTAACAGTCCATACTTTGGATGATAGAATGAACTTCTATGACGCCATATGTTAATATTAGCATCATAAATCACAAATTTAACATTCATCATTAGAGGACTTAACATTATGAAAAGAAAGCAACCATCCTACACCCCATATCTGGATGTATCAAGGAAATACCTCAAGTGTATCCTGAAAGTATCCGGAGTGTTTTCTAACTTGGAGAAAAAGGTTACTTTACAAGTATCAAACACATATCCTAGAAGTATCCTACAAACATGAGTTTTTGATATTATATACAAGCATGGCATATGAAGTATTTGCGCTTCCTAGGCTGCATGCTATATACGGATGGACTCAAGAGGGCTTGCCTTATTGTGGAGCATGATAGGGCGTTGCATTGGTGCTTAAGGCTTTAAGCTAAGGAACATTCTTTGTGACACTAATATCACACACCCTTCTGCTCTTAGGGTGAAGTTCCATAGTTCAAAGCATGACAATAAACCAGAACCAGGTTTATTATGCAGGACTATGCCAAGTACATTCATCCAATAGGAGTTTTGCATATGACAACAGCCATGGCAGTTGGTACCTGTAATAGAGTTTAGAGGAGCATATGAAGCATTCCATTATGCCACTCAAATCCTCCATGCTCGGCAAGTGTGGGTTGAAATGCAATTTGCAAGATCATCACATGAACAAGAGGGAAGGATTTAACTTTAAAAAAAAAAACAAAACAAAAGGAAAGGTAAAATTATGCAACCAACCAGCTGATCCGTTGGTTACCATGCCACTACCTTGTCAAGGATAGCCATATGGACTAATGGCAAGGGTGGAGCCAGGAATTCTATCTTTCTTTATTTCAGATATGGCTTAATGTATTCCTTCTTTTTTTTTTTACTTTTATAAATGTATAAGTTTCCTCTAGTGCGTCTTGCAAATGCGTCACTGACAGGCTTGAATGAGAAATGGGTTATTGTCTTTTAAGGCATCCATATCAATCTCCAAGCTTAAGTAGAATCATAAATCCAAGCAAGCCCATTGATATGACAACCTTGCCTGCTGATATATTTACATTAGCAGAAGAAAATAGATAAAGTAGATGAAACAACTGGGGCACTAATAATAGGTAAGGAGAAAAAAAGCATACACTTTTGCAACCTGTCTATGATCCCATGAATTCTGAGTCATACTGAAAACTACAAAAACAGAGGGTACCCAAATCTTAGCATCGAGCCTACAAAGCTTGCAGTTTACCACTGTATCTACTGTTACCAATCCGTTTAGTCATTAAGAATACAGCCTTAATAATCAACACAGGCATATTACACTAATATTTCATAGATTGAAACTTCGATCCAACCAAACTAAGCATGAACTTTTAGAGGAACCATTCAGTTCCCAGAACATCTCAATCCAGCCAACTTGACCCAAAACAATAACCACAACGGACGCCATACAGAAAAAGACCAATTAGTCTATAATTATTACGAACAACTTTTTGTCAGGATATTGACACCTCACTAAACAGGACAATGAACCAAATAACTCAGACAAGGCGAAGGCTTTTAAATTCAAAGATCCAAAATTTATTAAAGTATGGTGATTCCAGCATCCCAAGCAGAAAACCAATCAGATCAAAGAAGTATCGATGCATACCGAGGCGAAGGGAAGGAACGGCGGGCAACGCTTTCACGCAGACTCTCCGGCAGCTCTTCCTCGGCTCAAGCCACCGCACCTCGGCCTTCTCGGCGGCTGCATTCGTCCCTTTCCAAGCTTCCGGAACTCGGCATCGCCGCAGCAGCACCGAGCCCCTCCTCCCAGCCATTCCCTTCTGAATGCCAGTCCATGGAGCGGCCGCGGTAGAGGAGACGCCGAGATCCACCTGATCTTAAGGCCGCATGGCAGTGCTCCCAGGCCTCTCGACCTCGCCGCCATCTCTCATCCCAAGAAGAGAAGAAACGAGAAGAGCAAGAGGGAGAAAAAACCCTAGGTTTATCAAGTCGGTGGAAGAGAGGAGTCCTGAACGGATAAGTAGTTGGGGGAGCGGGAGCTTTAAAGCAGCGATCTTTGGGGGCGAAATGGGAGGGAAAGGAGAAGAGAATACTCCCAGAGACCAAACCCGGAGGGATGTTAAAGGTCGAGCATCTGAAACGAAGCGACGGGTCCGTGTCACGCCAATCTGCTCGGTGGTTAAGCGGTTTTGGGCGACCGCCCTCCGAAAGCTCTACTGCTGAAGGAGGTGGTGGAGATGGGGCGGACGGGGTAGGGGGCGGGGCCCGCGCTAGGGTGGCGTCGCCAACCATACACGTGAGGCGAGAGTGGGGCCCGCGGCTGTGGAGGTGTAAATCGTGTAATCACCTTCTGCCGGGGCTGGTCCTAGTAGGCATGACACGTGGCGAGGTTTCTGGCCGTTCGGTGGTGGATCGCGATTAGGCTATATTTTGGTAGCTTAGATCACGGCGGAAATCTAGAATTCTTTCGTTCAAACTTTCGACTGGAGAGTGGAGACACGGCAATTGTTCACGCTACACTCCGTCACCTAGTCACGTGATCCGCAGGAAACTCCCTCGCTAATTTAGTACATGACCGGTTATTATGTGCCACGTTTTTCGAATTTGGGTTTTTTTGTTTTACATGTCGAACTTTTATTTGATTTTTACGGTGGGCCTTTGGGTTGGCTGAGTAGCTGATCCAGAGGAGTGGTTTTAAATTTCTTGGTTGGATAAATAAATAGCTACGCAGACTCACCGGCGTCGGTTCTCCCGGTTCCCGAGTTATCAGTGAAAAGACCATCATATTATCAATCTTTACGGTAAATTACAGAGAGACCCCTTTCTTATAGGTAATGCTAACGTAAGATCAAGGGCAGTAAAGTAATTTAACGAAAAGGCTTTTGCTTGAAAGCGGGCGCTTTTCGGGGGGGGGGGCGGGGGGACGAAGACTCAGCGATGACGTGGCATTCTAGCGGTGAGCGACAAGGCGACAAGAGTCGTCCCGTTGGCTGTACCTGGCCCATCTCCTATCGGCCCGTACCACGATGGCCATCGCTGAGTCACGTCGACATTGCCAGCCACGTGGCATCTCCTGTTGGAGCGAATACGTGGCAGGGGAAATCCTGGATGCGGATAAAATCCAGGATAGATTACGTGGAGGGGTACCAGATCGGGGGACGCTAGCGGCCGAGGATTTGCCACGCCAGCTGGAAGGAGGAGGTGGCTTGAGTCGTGCCACGTGGTGGAGCCCTCGGGATGGGGAAACGGTGGATTCACAGGTGAGAGGTGGCGGTGGCATGATGGACTTCTGGTGCAGCCTCTTTTCACCCTCACATCATCGCCTTTGCTGGAATGGATAAGATTTTGACCGTGAATTCGAGTCACGAGATACACATGGCATGGTAATGTTGAAGAAAGTGGTTGTTTCTAGTGGAACGAAGATCGAGTGATCTGTTCTTAGATGCCATGGTGCTGAGACAGCCATACAAGTCCTTTTTTTTAAATCACATCTAGAGAAGCGTGTAGCCAAAGACCAGCAATTTGGAATTGTTGTTGATTGCATTTTGATGGACATTTCTGAAAGCTTCAAGACATGTTGCCAGATAGCGGTGGCAGTTATCTCTTTGCATGATAAGATTGAATCTCAATTTTTGGGACCTGGTCAAATTTGGAAATGTGTTGGTTATCATATCGACATATTAGCCCAGGCACAATCCAATCAAATTTCCCACATGTAAGCCTCCAAATGGGCTAAAGTTAGCTCGTAAACAATTCAATCTAATTTCCCAGATGTAACCTTTAGAACGGATAAGGTTTATGCATTATTTACTCCTTTGATTTTTTTATTATGAGATGATTAAGGTAAAGATATCCTCTATTGGAGCGAGATATCGGCAGGTGTCGGACAAGCTGGAGTGGACGGTCAACATTGATCTCCCAGATGCGTGACCTATAAGAAAAGCCCCGAGCGGAGGTGGCTTCGGTGGAGATTTTTCGACGCTCAAGTCAGTATCTCATTCAACAAAAGAGGAACATAAGAGACAGAGTAATGACTTACCTTGGAATCCCTTTTATGACTTCTTATAGATGGAGTCCAAAAGTTGTTAGGCCTATGCCTATAAGCCGTCAGGATAGGCTGTCTGTTGTCTGCCCATTAACCAAATTGTTAGCCATGGATGGCTGTTATGCCACATGGCCACGTTTCGGAAGCTTGTCAGGATATCCTGTTCGTCATGTTCTGAAAATTTATTAGGATATAGTCTGGTTGCTCAGGTGATCCAATTGATCGGGGCATTTAAATCGACCAAGTTGATCCGAGGCCTCGTCAGTGACATTCGGGGGGCCATCAGCAACGATCTGTCGGTGGAGGGGCGTCGACAACCATTGAGGAGGTTATTGGGTAAGTCGTTGTTGATGGATAGGGCCGACGAAGGGCAGATGTTGCGACCATTCTCTTGAAAAGATTGTCCTTGATCGAGAGTCAGGCTGATCGCTAAGCATGAGATTTATTCGCTGTCGATGCTTATTCGGTTAGATACTACTGACTATGAATAGATGCCCAATCGATCCGTATCGTTCGCAGGTAGCTCTGGATGCCAGTACCAATAGATAGACCACCAGGGGCTGCCGACGAGTCCGAATAAGATTTGTCAGGTTATGCTGACGAACCCTTGGCATCAGCTTCCGCTTAGGCAATGTGAGCCGAAGGTCAGCTGTGGCTTGACTCAAATGGAGGCCGATCACGAGTAGGCCATGGCTTCGCCTTTCCAGAAATTGGACCTGGCTATTTTGAGCCTTGGGCTTCTTCGCATTTTTGGCCTATGCAAATTCTTCCCCACACATGCCCTCCTACTATCGAATCCGAGCTTTGGTCGGGGAAGAGAGTACTGCTGATCCCTAGCGTCAAAGATATGAAAAGTCTGAGACAAAAAGGCATGCACAATTCTCAGGGCGGATGTGAAGGGGCCTGGGTAGGTAATCATAGCTGAAATACAGGTTTTTGACTTAAATTTCAATGGGTGCCTTTTTCGGCATGATGCATTAATCCGGATGACTGACGGTGAAAGCCGATCGATGGAAAGATGCCACATGCGAACTGCTCATTCGATAGCAATGATTCGCGATCTTTTGGAGCTGTCCTTTTTTGGCTATAAAGCCATACTGCTTTCCTTCCCTCTTGCACTTTCTGGCAATCTTTCGAGTCTCCCCTCTTCTTTCATTTTTCTTCCCTCAGTCGCCATCGCGCTAGGTTCGCTCCATCTGGGTCCTCCCTTTGCTGTGACGTTTTCAAGGGGTTGTCTAGGAGTTCTCCTTGCCATCTCCGGTTGTCTCTCCAGCTTTCTTCCTTCTATCCAGATGGATTTTCTTTGGCCGTTCTTTCTCGCCCATCGGTTTTCACATTTGTTTCTTCTTTTTCTTCTATCCTAATCTTTCCATCGAACTTTCCTAATGGTGGGGTCCGTTGATTCAGTCAGAGAATGATCAACCTCTTCGAGGTGAGTCTTGAAAATTTTATCAGGAAATGCAAGGGTTTCAAGATCGATTCAACTTCCAGACCTAGTGATCTGGGCTCCATGCTAGGGTTGGAGGACTTGGTTCGGATTCAAGCCTCGTACAGGATTCCGACGGAGTTTGATTTGGAGCTTCTTGAGACCACTTGATAGGTGAATGATCCACCGCTCGATTGGTTAGAAGTGTACGAAGTGGTATGCCATGCTGGTCTACGATTTTTCATTTTTCTCTTCATTCTCAACCTCTTCCAATTTTATTGTATTCCTCTCTACACGTTTGTTCCAAATTCTTTTCGTTTTGTCATCGGTTTCTGAGTTGTCTATGCCATGGCGAACATTCAGACCTCTATTCCTCTTTTTCGAACTTTCTTTACCATCAAGAGGCATCTATATATCAAAGATTGGTGGTACATTGTAACTCAGAGGGGAGTTTCTCTTCTGATTATAGGCACTTGCTCTTCGGTTCATGGGTGGAATGGATGCTTTCTTTTCATTTCTTGCTCATCGTCTAGCAGTTGGAACTTGTCAAACTGGGGTCGATCGGAGGCCTCAGTCAATAACATCCAAGGCTGGAGGCTGAGGAGGAAGGTTACTTTAAAGTCTTTTGAGACTTCAAGGTTCCTCCCCTGGGGAAGCTGTTGTCTGAAGAGGCTCTATATTATGCAAGGCTTAGCCCAATCGACCCTAGGGATGAGTAGGAAATTATAATTTTTTTCTCTTTTTTTCTTCTGCATTTCAGACCCTTGTTGTGTTACTACAGACATGAAGCTCAAAACCCTCATCAAATTGAGAAAGAATGGTCCTAAGAAGAGGGGAGCTTCAACTGTCGAGGGGTCTTCGAAGAGGGTGAAGACCATCGAGGTCGGTCAATGCAGAGCCCTAGCTGAGTGAGCCCTTCCGACCGAGGGCACCATTGTGGTCACACCTCCTGCTCAATCGAGCGTGCCTTGTTCGGTTGAAGTCTCCCCTTTCATTCAGTCAAGTATTCCTCAAGTAGCTTCGACTTTCGTTCCAGATTCTCCTGCTCACGGGAGAGAAAGACTCTCATCTTTGGTGGTAGGTCCCAGCATGCTGGTTTTCATAGAGGAGCCATCCAACGGTGTTGTCCACCTGCACGACATCCTTGGGGATGCCACTTTTGACAACTGAAAATTTATTCGGAGACTGATGGAAGGTATGCTCCTTCCTACGAACCAAGAGGAGCTTGGGGGGTGAAACTTTGTTAATCTACGGAGGCAAGCTGTGACCTCCCTCCATCAGGTACTGTCACTATACTCTGTTTTCTAATTCCTTCTTTCTTCTCCCCATCTTGTTATATGATCTCCATGCAGATGTTTCACTTCCTTACTGAGCTGTCAAACCATGTGGGGAGAGCGGACAGGATTCGCACTCAGGCTGAGACGATGAAGGCAGAAGTCGAGCACCTTAAGGAGGCACTGGGCAAGGCGGGCATCGATCTTGCTCGCAAAGAAGAGGAGCTGTAGAAGGCCGAGTCTCAGGCTGCCGAGGTGGAGAAGAGGGCGAGCGCCTCCGCTGAAGCTTTGAGGAAAGTGGAAGCTGAATTGGTCTCCGGTTTCCGAGAGGGAGAGGCAAGATAAGATGGCCTCGAAAGCCATTGAGGTCAAAAAGAGGACCGACGAGTGGGTTGCTAAGGCCGATCGTCTTGCAATGGAGGCATTTAAAATTTTGAGAAATTCGAAGATATGAAAGTTGCATTCAGTCAAAAGGCCTTCATTGTCGGCTTGGAGAGTGGATTTGAGGATTATCGATGTCTAGTCGCTACTCGACTCCCTGCGGTGGACCTCTCTTTTCTAGATGAGGATGAGAAAGACCTGCAGAGGAGACTGTCCTTTCTGAACCCACGATTGCCAAGGGACTATTGGATGGAGAACCGATGGCTATTGAGGCATCTTCTGTTAGATGAGTGCCTTAAAAGTCAATTGTTGGCTGACACATTTTATAATTCTAAGACTTAATTTTATACTTGTAATATTTTTATATTAATAAGAGCTTTTTTTTTTAATCATGTTTATGTGTCCATGATTTATCTTAAAATTAATAAAATAATTTTGTATATTCTCAAGATGTTGAGAATTTGAGACATACATTAATTAGTGGTTAGTTTCTAAATACTTCTGATCAAAAGATCGTCACGGAGGATAGTGATCAATCTATTTAAGATCGGTGCACTATTCACCTCTCTTATGGACAGATGAGTCTTGGATCTGCAGTATAGGGGCACTGGGGTGAGAGTGTGGATGGTTGTTAGAGAATAATTTATATTGAGCATGACCAACACGAGAAATTATTTGAATATTTGCTCACTCATCAGTGATTATCTCGATGTTGCAGTAGTGTGAGTGATCTTTTGACCTACTGTGTCATCGGCTATTCGCAATGAGGCTTCTGAGTTTGACTATACATTTTCTTGATCTCTAGTCATTCGGATCCTTACTGTGTATGTTGGCTACAGTAGATTCAAATTTACTATTTGGAGTAGGATGCATTTAGAAAGAATCTATCGATCTTGGTAGAAAAAATAAGTTTATGCGATTTACGAGACTGAGTTCAGAAAGTCTTTGACCAAAGCAAGTGTGAATATTAAAAAAAATTTCACAGAATTTACAAATGAACTCGAGTCGAGCTAATCTAGCATATGACTGATGATGGGGTCTAACGAGTTCTCTAAGACCTCCGTCAAGTTGGGACTCACGATAGAAAGACTGAATTATATGATAACTGCACCTAGAAATTCACACTTTCATTCTACTAGATTGCCGCTACATACTGTTAGATGTCATTGGTAGATTGTGGGACTCATCGGATGTCATTTTGATGATTGATAATCCTCAAAGGATAGAACTGGAACTGTTTCAACCCATCGAAAGGAGTTTCGATGATATTGTGATGGACATCGTAATGTATCTTACTATCAGATAGAATGAAATCTATGAGATCACACATTACGAGATTTAATCTTGAATTAACAATTGGACTTATGAAGTTCTAATTGGATAAGGATTTAGTAAAATCCTATTAAGTTTATAAGAACTATGCTAGCACATGGTTAAACTTAATTCTTCTCTGGACTTCGATTCTTTATTAGATAAGGATTAGATCAAATCCATAATCTTAAACCTAATCCATTCTGATTTAGATTTAGCTGGACACCTATTTAAAAGCCTAAAAGATTGGATCAAGTCAATAACTCAGCAAACTAATTCTTTTATTTTCTTTCTTGTTATTTCCTAATAAGATAAGGATTAATTGGAAAGAAGAGATGGCGCATGCTCCCTTTTTTGGAAACTCCAAAAGGCGCCATCCCTTGGAGAGGGCGTGAGATAGAGAGAGGGGCCCACCTCTTCTTTTGCTTTGATGTGGAAGGAGAGAGAGAGAGGGGCCACACCACGAGAGAGAGGGGCCACGCCACCTCTCATGAGCATAAAACCCTAAGGGGGTGCCAACAGTTGGCACCCCAACTACTTGCCTAATAAATCAAGTAGCGCCACTCATCTTGCTTTATAAGATGAAGGTGCCACATTCACTTGACTTTTGAGGTAAGGATCTTTTCAATTAGGTTTGATTTTTTAGAAAAAATCAGATTAAAAGGTAAGAAACCTTATGAGATAAGATCTAATCTTTTTAGTCTGATTGGATAATGATTTGGAATCAAGAAAGGCCTATTTAAGGAGATGATCTCCTAGGGTTTAAAAAAAAAAATTTGAGATTCAAAACCTCCTCCTCTCCTACTCCATGCCACCCTTTCTTCCTCTCTTTCCAATGCTTAAGTGTTGGGCATCCCATTTTCCACACGTCCAAGGTGAAGGGTGTTTTCTTCTACATCAAGCAAAAGAGAGAAAGACTGCAGTTCAAGTGTTGACACTGCAGTCAAAGATCAACAATTGATCTAAAGTTCAAATGGTTGAGATCCTACTTGAAAAAGAAAGATCTACAATGAGAAAAAAATTCAAGATTGATTCTGATGGATACCTGTAGAGGTCGGACATGTGTGCGACTCAGAAATCTTCAGATCTAAGATCATCGATTGCAGTGAATTTCAACCCGCGTAAGGTATTGAGATCCAATCTCAATTTTATTTAATTTTAGATTATATGCATGTCTTAAATCCAAGACTCGGATAGATATAGATTAGATTTATTGCATGTGGAGTTAAAAATTTAATCTAGATCGTTTCTACTACTACTTTAAAAAGATTTTGAATTCTATACATGTAATCCTATCCAATTTTCTAACAGTGGTATCAGAGCCACTAATTTTTAAGACATGTATAATCTAATTTTTAATCTTAGATCTAAAAGTTTAGATGATTTAAAATAGATTTTATGCTAGTATAAGGTTATCCTGGTATAGGATTTATCATCTATATTGAAAAGATTGTCATAACACAAGCTTAATCGATTTTGAGAACTATTTTAAATATTAATTAATTTTTAGATTTAAAAATTAATGTATATGATATATCTTTATTGATGTTAGATCTGAAATTAGAATAATTAAAAGTTCGCATCGGACTGGTATAAGATTGTCCTAGTATAGGGTTTATCCCCTATATTGAAAATGTTATGCTAGTTTGATGTGAATTAATTTTTAAAATTTATTTTTAAGATATTTTAATCATTATCTTAGATCTGATTTTATATGTATTTGATATGTGTAATTCTTATTTTAGATCTGTAATTTAATATATATGTGATATATATTTAAAGTTTAGATCTAACACTTGATATATGTGATATATAACATTAGGTTTAGATGTAAAACTGTTTGAAGATCATAAGCTACTAATGCATGCAATGAAATATAATCTAAAAAATATTTTTAGAATCTGACAATTATGTTATTGCATGTGGGTATGGGTTGAACAAATTAAGTCTAATGATCAAACTACAATTAGGATCAATTGATTGGATCAACCTAAATCCATTGTTGATTTTAAGCAGTTGATTGAACCTAATCAATTATTGGTTAGGATTAGGTCAAAAAGGCTCAAAGTCGAGTTTAGTTATAGTTGGTCGCATCGATTCATATTTGGATGTGAATTGATTGACTCAAGACCAAATTTAGCTTAGTGGTTTAAGTCCATTTCAATAGGTTAACTTGATCGATTCTAATCGATCAATTTGGTGTCTAAGGTAAGTATCTAGATGGTAGTTATTTAATTAGTTCCGTTATCTGATCTAGCTAATTTGTTGGTATTTAAGAAAAGCAACGGGAGAACCCCCACTCATCTTAACTTACTTGATCATTTTGGGAGATTCAGTTTCATGTTAGGTTACTTGTTGACTCGTGTTCACCTATACCAATTAGGTAGGTCAGACATATGGATGTGCTGATATGAACTTGATCAGTCGGATGTCATATTTGCTGATTTAGAAGAGATCTAAACCTAAATTTTCTCACTAAATATTAAGTCTAAAGATCTTCCATCATTGTAAAGATACGGGTGCCTTCCTGACGTTGATCGTTCTCGGCTGGTTATAATAGTTTGGTTGCATTAGAAAGATACAACCACTCTATTGACATTTGATGCTCCGAGATAGAGATGGGGTTGGATCCGATAACTATTAGGTGAGGATTCTAATGATGGTTTTGCGTCCACTGGTGAACGATGAATCTGACTTAATTAAGAAATGTGCCAATAACTGTTAGATGAAATCACAGGACTAAGAGATCAAACCCGCTGCATCTTGCTTAGTGAAGCAATGGACAAAATATTATCCACTCGTTGGTCTATGCTCATCAATAATTGTTAGATAAGGTGCGTATGGATCAGTGGGATCACAGTATCCACGAGAAATCGATCGCGTATATATTTTTTTCTCCACCTGAGGAGTATGGAAGATTCGAAAAAATAGTGAGAGCCTTTGTTTGTTTTAAAATTTTAGAATAAATATTTAATAAGTATAAATATCTAACTAAAAATTGTTCTCTCTGTAAATAACCATGTCGAGTGCCAACCCCTTAGCCCGTATCCTTGATACAAATAGGTTGATCGAAACAAACTACAAAGATTGGCTCCGAAATTTAAAAATCGTTCTCAATTTTTAAAAATTAACCCATGTCGTAGATCAAGATGCACCCATATTACCAGCTCATCCATCCCCTGATCAATGAGCCACACTTGAAAAGTAGGTGGATGAGGATAATAAGGCGAAGTGTTACATTCTAGCGTCCACATCCCATGATCTTCAATGATAGCATGAAGACATGAGGACTGTCAAGGAGATACTGACTCATCTGTAAGAGTTTGTATGGTGAGCAGAGTCGCACAGCTCATTTTGAGATCTCTTGGAGACTATTCAGAGTGAAAATGCATGATGGACAGTCTGTCAATGATCATTGTTTGATAATAATCAAGGACATCGAAAGGCTTCAGAAGCTCAAGATGAATATGGATAAGAAATTACAGGTGGATTTGATCCTCCAGTCTCTTCTTAATTCATATAGACAGTTCATTATGAACTACCATATGATTAAGATTGATAGTACTTTATTCGAATTGCTGAATATATTAGTGACAGCTAAGGGCACCTTGAAAATTCAAAGGATACGGTTCTGACTGTGGAGCGGGCTTCCTCTAAGAGAAAGTCTTCTTTCAAGAAAAGAAAAACCTACGAAGAAGTAAAAGAACGAGGTCAAACCCAAAAAACAGGTTTTGAAGAAGGCTGACGACAAAGAAAAGTGTTTCCATTGCAATGTTGAAGGCCACTAGAGAAGAAACTATCCGGCCTATCTGGTGACTGTGAAAATAAGAAGGATGGACTTTCTGAAGTACGTCTGCCTTGCTCATAATTGAACTAATCTAATGATTTTCTCTTCTTCTAGTTGGATTCCAGATTTTGGTTCAAGTGCTCATTTGTGCACTTCTATGTAGGGTCTTAAAAAAGTTAGAGGGCTGAGGAAAGGCGAGATCACTCTCCAAATCAGTAATAGAGCAAGAGTTGCTGTTGTAACCATCAAAACCTACCCTCTACGATTATGATTAGGGATTAGTTTAATTTTGAAAGACTGCTATTATGTACCTATAGCCAGTAAGAATTTAATTTCATATCTATGCTGGCATAGGATAACTATAATTTTATTTCAATAAAGATATGTATGTAATTCATTTTGAAAATAAAGTTGTTACACATACTTTCTTGATCGATGGTCTTTATCATTTACATATGGATGCAAGTGTTAATATTAATGAGCAAACTCTGAATGCCGTAGGATCTAAGAGACTTAGAGATAGGATTAGCTAAAAGTATCTATGGCACTTAGGCTAGGCCATATAGGAGAGGATAGACTCAACAAACTGAAGAAGATAGTCTTCTTGGGTCATTGACTTTCGAGTCTTATCCGATTTGTGAGTCCCGTCTTCAAGAAAAATGGCTAAGCTGTCCTTTGTGAGATAAGAAAAAAGGACCACTGAGATATTAGCTCTGGTACACACTGACGTATATGGTCCATTCGATGTACAAACTAGGGGTGGCTATGTCTACTTCATAATTTTTATCGATGATTATTCACAGTATGGTTTTGTATATTAGATGCATCGAAAGTCTGAAGCCTTTGAAAAGTTCATAGAATTCGGACATGAAGTAGAAAAATAAACTAAAAAATCCATAAAGATTCTTTGATCAGATCGAGGAGAAAAATATCTTAGTGAAAAATTTCGGACCTATCTTAAGAATAATAGCATAGTCTCATAGTGGACACCTTCAGGGACCTCTCAACTCAATGGAGTATCCGAAAGGAGGAATCGGATCCTATTAGATATAGTCCGATCCATGATGAGCTTCACAGATCTTTTTGTATTTCTCTAGGGACATGCATTACTTTCTACAATTCATCTTTGAATCAAATTTCTCTAAATCCGTTCCTACTACTCTATATGAGTTATGACATGGTAAGAAGCCAGCTCTTGGGTATCTCAAGATTTGGATATGTTCGGCCCATGTCAAGCGACAGCAGGCAGATAAGTTAGAGACTAAATTTTTAGATCTTATTTTATTGGGTATCCTAAGAAATTATAGGATACTACTTCTATCTTTCTGAGAATCACAATGTGATTGTGAGCCATCATGCCGTCTTCTTAGAAAAAAATTTATCCAAGATGAAGATAGTGGGAGAAAGATTGAGCACGAAGAGAAGGTCTTTAAAATGTATTGAGTCCAAGAACCTGAACCCAGTAGTGAGCCAGTAGATGCGGTACCTCCTACACCTCATAGATCAAGTAAGGTCTCTCGTCCTCCTAAAAGGTATTTAGGTATTCTTACAGAGGATTTAGAGGAAGCGTTCTTTGTGAGAGATAGAGATATTAGGAATGATCTCAAGATCTATGATGAGACAATATTAGATATTGACTTCGAGAAATGAATAGGAGCGACGAAGTCAGAAATTGACTCCGTGCATTCCAACTAGGTTTGGTCGTTAATAAATCCATCTGAATGTATTGTACCTATTAGGTGTAAATAGATTTATAACAAAAAATTAGATCGGATGGTAAGGTAGAGACCTATAAGATAAAGCTAGTTGCGAAAAGTTACAGTCAACGCAAAGGCATTGACTATAATAAAATCTTTTCATCCGTGGTCATGTTGAAGTCCATCCGCACTCTGCTTGCGATTTTAGTTTTCATGATTATGAAATTTGACAGATGGATGTGAAAACTACCTTCCTAAATGGATATCTTGAGAAAGATATCTATATGGAGCAGCCTTTGGATTTTACATCTAGTGATAGTGATCATATGGTCTGCAAGCTGCAAAGGTTCATATATAGACTCAAACAATCTCAGAGTTGGAACACTCACTTTAATAATGTGATCAAAATATTTGATTTCATCAAAAATAATGAGAAGCCGTGTGTATATATAAAGGTCAGTGGAAGCGCTGTCACATTTCTCGTATTGTACATGGATGACATCCTTCTGATTGAAAATGATATTTTCATGCTAACATCGGTCAAAGTATGGTTGTTAAAAGAATTCACCATAAAAAATCTAGGAGAAGCTTCCTACATTCTTAGTATAAAGGTCTATAAGGATAGATCTAAGAAATGATAGGACTCTCATAGCGAATGTACATAGAGGAGGTACTGAAGAGATTCAGCATGGAAAACTCCAAGAGAAAATTTTTGTCCTTTAGACATGACATTCATCTCTCCAAGAAGATATGCCCTGACACACCTGAGGAGATCCAGCGCATGAAAAGATTTCTTATGCATCGGCAATAAGGAGCCTCATGTATATCATATTATGTACACGACCTAATATAGCCCATACCGTGAGTGTCATGAGCAGATATCAGGTGAATTCAGGAGAAAATCCTGGATTGCTGTGAAAATATCCTTAAGTACTTGAGAAGGACTAAGGATTTGTTATTGATCTTTGATGGAGGATTGAAGCTGAAAATAGAGAGATACATCGATTCAAATTTTATGACTGATGTCGATAATAGAAAGTCTACATCGAGATATATTTTCTTATGTAATGATGGTGCGGTTAGCTGTAAGAGTTTCAAGCAGCCGATCATTACAGATTCGATCATGGAAGCTGAGTACATCATCGCCTCTGAAGCTGTTAAGGAAGTCTTTTGGTTCAAGAAGTTCATTGCGGAGCTAGATGTGATGCTATCAGATACCATTGTACTGTACTGTGACAATAATGGTGCCATAGCCCTTGCTAAGGAACCTAGGTCTCATCAGAAGTTTAAACATATAGAGCGACGGTTCCACATCATACATGAATACCTCGAGAAGAAGTTCATCGAGGTGCAAAGAGTTGACTCCATGCAAAACATGGTGGATCCACTGACAAAGCCTCTGAACTAACCGAAGACTGAAGCTCATCTTGAGAAGATGGATCTTAGGTATATGGCCAATTGGCTTTAGATCAAGTGAAATTTTGTTAGATGAGTGCCTTAGAAGTCAATTATTGGCTGACATATTATATAATTCTAGGACTTAATTTATACTTGTAATATTTTATATTAATAAAGAACTTTCTTTCTTCAATCATATTTATGTATCCATTATTATAGAAATTAACAAAGATGATTTTTGTATATTCTCAAGGTATTGAGAATTTGAGACATACATTAATTAGTGGTTAGTTTCTAAATACTTTCAATCAAAGGATCATCAAGAAAGACAGTGATCAATCCATTTAAGATCGGTGTATTATTCATCTCTCTTATGGACAGATGAGTCTCGAATCTGCAGTGTAAGAATACTGAGGTGAGAGTATGCGTGGTTGTTAGAGAATAACTTGTATTGAGCGTGATCAATATAAAAATTATTTGGATGTCTGCTCACTTATCAGTAGTTATCTTGATGCTGCAGTGGTATGAGTGATCCTTTAACGTGCGGTGTCATCGGCTATTCACAGTGAGACTACTGAGTTTGACTGCACGTTTCCTTGATCCCTAGCCATTTGGATCCTTACTGTGTAAGTTGGCTACAGTAGGTTCAGGTTCGCTGTTTGGAGCAGGATACATCTGAAAAAATTTATCGATCTTGGTAGAAAGAAAAGTCCTATGCGATTTGCGAGACTGAGTTTAGAAAGTTTTTGACCAAATAAGTATGAATATTAGAAAGAGTTTTCATGAGATTCATAAGTAAACTCAAGTTGGCCAATCTAGCATATGACTGATGATGGAGTCTGACGAATTCTTCATGACCTCCGTCAAATCGGGACTCATGATAGAAGAATTGAATCATATGATAATTGCATCTAGGGGTTCATGCTTTCATTCTATTGTGTTACCATTACATACTGCTAGGTGTCACTGATGGATTGTGGGACTCATCGAACGTTATTTTGATGATCGATGACTCTCGAAGGGGAGTGCTAAAACTGTTCCAACCCATCGAAAGAAGTTTCGATGATATTGTGATGGATATCACAATGTATCTCACTATCAGATAGAATGGAATCTATAGGATCACACATTAAGGGATTTAATTTTGAAGTAACCAATTATGCTTATGAAGTTCTAATTAGATAAGGATTTAATGAAATCCTATTAGGTTTCTAAGAGCTATGCTAGCATATGGTTAAACCTAATTCTTCTCTGAACTTCGGTTCCTTATTAGATAAGGATTAGATCAAGTCCATAGCTTTAAACCTAATCTAAATCTATTCTAATTTGGATTTAACTAGGCACCTATTTGAGGTCCAAAAAGATTGAATCAAGTCAATGAATTAGCAAATTAATCCTTCTTTTTTTTTGTTATTTCCTAATGAGATAAGGATTAATTAGAAAGAAGAGATGGCACATACTCACTTTTTGAAAACTCCAAAGGGTGCTATCTCTTGGAGAGGGTGTGAGATAGAGAGAGGGGCCCACCTCCTGTTTGTTTGGCATGGAAGGAGAGAGAGGAGGGGCCATGCCACCTCTCATGAGCATAAAATCCTAAGGGGGTGCCAAGAGTTGGCGCCCCAACTACTTGCCTAATAAATCAAGTAGCGCCAACTCATCTTGCCTTATAAGATGAAGGCACCACATCCACTTGACTTTTAAGGTAAGGATCTTTCCAATTAGGTCTGATTTCTTTAAAAAAAAATCAGATTAATAGGTAAGAGACCTTATGAGATAAGATCTAACCTTTTAGTTTGATTGAATAATGATTTAGAATCAAGAAAGATCTATTTAAGAAGATGGTCTCCTAGGGTTTAAAAAAAATAAATTTTGAGATTTGAAACCTCCTCCTTCCTTCTCTACGCCACCCTTTCTTCCTGTCTTTCCAATGCCCAAGTGTTGGGCATCCCATCTTCCCACACACCCAAAGTGAAGGATATTTTCTTCCACATCAAACAAAAGGGAGAAAGGTTGCAGTTCAAGTGTTGATACCACAGTCAGAGATCAACAGTTGATCTAAGGTTCAAAAGGTTGAGATCCTATTTGCAGAAGAAGGATCTACAACAAGAAGAAAAATTCAAGGTTGATCCCGATGGATATTTATAGAGGTCGAACACGTGTGCAACTCTAGAACTTTTAGATCTAAGATCATCGATTGCAGTGAATTTCAACCCACGCAAGGTATTAAGATCCGATCTTAATTTATTTAATTTTTAGATTATATGCATGTCTTTGATCCAGGACTTGGGTAGATATAGATTAGGTCTATTGCATGTAGGGTTAAAGGATTTAACTTGGATTGTTTTGCTGCTACTTCAAAAAGATTTTGAAATCTATGCATGCAATCCTATCTGATTTTCTAACATCCTCATCTCCAACTACCGACATCCTTGACCCGATGCTGACTTCTCCAACCATGGGGCCCGTTGGCCCATCGGAGGCTGCTCAAAGCTCGATCAATCCTCCAAGCGAGGTCGAAAATTAAAGTACCTTGTATTTTATTCTACTACTTTTACGTAAAAAGATCTTTATTAATGAAATGGACTCTCCCTTCTTTCTTTTAAAATTGTACCATTTTGTGTACTTATTTAGTCTTTCTGACAAGCCATCGATAGGTGCAGCTTTCTCATTCTCCGTGCCGAGCCTTTGTCGGCTGTTATTGCTATGCGAATTAGAACTCGCATCAACGATTTGGAGAGAAAGGTGAAAGCACTGAGCAAAAAGACTTCAGATTGAAAAGAGAGCTTTCCAAGGTAAGGAAGGCGTTAGAGGAGGCTTTAGCAGAAGCCAAGCATCGTCGGGCGGCTGTTTGGCCGAGACACAAAGCTCATGCCAAGGAAAGGAACAAGCTAACCAAAAAGTGCAAAAAATTGTTAGGAGTCATCGAGAGGGTGACTTGGGATGTGGCCGTCAAGGTACTCCAATACGGTCACTGACTCCAATGAGCTTGGGAGAAGATTTCAGCACTGGAGTCATCGAAAGTAGCTGAGGAGAATAAATGAGAATCAGCCGTGCTCATCGCACAACTTCAGAATGAGTTACGTGCTACGCGGGCAAGGATCTCGGATCTCGAGTGGGAATAGGGGAAGGCGGAGCCAATTCCCAGATAGGATCTAATGACGGAGTAGCACTTGTACTAGTACCGTTGGAGAGTCATCCTGCGGTAGCAAGTCTTCAAGCTATGAATGGGTTAGAACCGCATATGAGTCGGCTACAAATTGCGGCCGAGTTTGTGCTGAGGGGGAATTGACCTACTTCGATAAGGCCTCGAGTTGGTGGAGATTTGACAAGGTGAGGGTTTCTACAAGGGGAACTTGACAGTTCTACCTTCGGATATTCTGATGATAGGATCCGATGTATGTTCGACTTTGGCTTCGAGGCCTACTTCACAAGATGTCGAAATCAAGTTAGGATGCTGCTCCCCATGGCTCGATCATTCCGGCCTTTCAGAGGGAGACTTCCACCCATTTGTTCCTCACAGCTCGTCCAGCGGAGTAGTGATTCATGAGATTACTTTCGAGAGCATAGAGACATGAGGGAGGAGTCTCGATAAAAGTCAGAGTGGAGCCAATCCTCCCACCGTTCATCACCCATCTTGCGAAGCGGGCACCGCAGATGTGGAGATTCAAGAGGAGGAGCCTAACGAAGCCTCAGAGCCAGAAATTAATTACCCTCAGATGTGAAGTTTTGTTTTGTACCGGTGTCGTTTGCTCGATTGAGGCAAATTTCTGTAACCATGTCACTTATAAATAGATGTTGATTCTCGAGTTCCTCCTTGTCTCATGTCGCCCTTTCTTGTTGTCATCGAGCTTTGGTGCTCGGATAGTTTTTAACAAATGGTCTTTAACAAGCTATGGAGACGAGCAATCCTTGGCGCTTCACTGGGCTCACCACCTTGGGCACTTACTACAGACAATTTGGCACTTCAGGAAGCATTACCATAGGGGTATTCATGAAGCGACTGGCCGCTTTGATTCAAGGAAGCGGCGTATTGAAAAATGGTGCATTAATTGAGAATGTTAGTGCTTGTGCTGCCCATGAGAGAATCGACGTAAGACAGCATTTAGGGCTTATGGGGGTTCTCCACATGGTGATGGATTTGTCCACGAGTGGTCATCCCAAATTAACTTCTGAAGTTGGAAAGATGCGTTGTTTACTACCTATGAAACCGTTAGGGTTTTCAAAGCCAACGATTGGGTTCCGTTGGAGGCATCAATGCCTATATAAAGGGTTCGGTGGTTAAGGGGACATTTGTCACCCAGATCCTTTTGCAGTGCCTGTAGCTCTCCGTCACCTTTGCTTTGATGATGCTTTCCAAGAGTTCAGTAAAACTGGCAGTCAAAGAGAGGTGGGCTGTGGTCAAGAAGGAGGCTGCCTTACTCCAAAAGGTGAGGAAAAGAGGGCCAGGCCAATCTTCCATCATCGGCTCCAGCATGCCGCCTCCTATTCCTACCCTCTAGCCCTGTCAGACCCCTATCAGGAGGGAACAACTGCAACCAGCTCGGTGCGTCCATGGCCCCGACTCCTCCCTATGGATTCCTGCAGCCGTGCGAGACCGATGTGTCGAGAAATTCTGGGCTTCGACTGCGTTTGAGGAGGAAGTTATCGATTCCGCCACCTCCACCTTCATCCAGGACTTTGAGGACTGTAAAGTTCATCTGTGGAAGATGATGCCTCAGTTGGACCTTCGCTATCTTCAGTCAGGGAACAACGACGAGGAGTTGTTCTCTTCCTCTTCTAATGAGGAATAAATTCTAATCTTTGTACTTGCCTTCCCCTTCTTTTTCTTCTTTTTCTCTTTTTTTTCACTATAAAACTGTTACTTTGGAAAAAAGGCAAGTTTATTCTCATTATGTACTCTTTGAGTTGGAATTTACATTCCCAATCGATCGAAGACTAATCAGTATAGCATCAGACTAGGGCCGATCAATAGGCCTTTCACCTGGAGTTAAGCAATGACTCTATTCAATATAGGGCCGATCAAAAGTTAGACCGATCAAAGGCTATCCCTAAAAGCCAAGTCAATCAAAGGCCATCCAATGTGGGACTGATCAAAGGTCGTCTGGTTGAAACCGCTCTATTCTCTTTATATGTTTGCCGATCAAGGGCCAGATCGACCAAACAGGATTACGGATAACTGACCACTCAGGATATTGACTTTTGGATTCACGATCTGATATAGCCTGATGAGATCATGCGGCAACCGCCCATGACTTTTTGCTGCTCGATTGATGCCTATGCCTTAGGATGCCAGCTCACAAGTGGGACCCAGGGTCGATAAAAGGATAAGGGTCTAGAGGCGAGATTGGGCTTGGAATGGGTCAAAAAAAGTAGGCCAGTAGGTCAGCTAGGTGAACCTGTCAAGCACCGCCACTCAGTATCTTTGGGATAGCTGATTGCCAAGGGGAAGGCTTGCCAGAAGTTAGCTGGTAAAAATCTTGGCCGTTTGAATAGTGGGGAGCCGAGTGCTGATCGATCATAGGGGTAGTAGTTGAGACAATAGTTGAGTGGTCTGCATCGGCAAGGGGCCTTAACTTGTTGGACCTTGGCCTCTTCATGTCATCGTTCCAAATGGGATTCTCCTGACATATGCCCCCTACTCCTGAGTCCAAGCTTTGGTCAGGCACAGGGAGTAGTTCTGTGTGCATCGACTGAGAATGTGAAGAGTCAATTCCCTCGTGGGATGTATGCATCATTTTTTGGGTGTGTCTACACTCTACGCCCGCATTAAATGCACATCACCTTAAAAGTCTGACAGAATAGGAGTGAAGCGATGCAAGCATGCCCTTTACGTCTGAATTAAATATGTGCTAGTAGAGGTGGTGCTCGTGACTAGTCCCTGTTCGACATGTAGCATGATTTAATAGGGATAGTTGTAGGGCGCTTTTCTTTTTATGAGGGGACTCCTCCCCCCCTCCATCTTAGGATGGAAATTTTCTTCCGCTTGCCATGGTGTGGTAGGATAGCTTCTTCATGGGCGGCAGAACCTCTGTTCCCGATCGGGACCGCTGGCGGTCACTTGAGAGAGTGGAGTCATCTAGCAAGCTTCAAGTTGGCGTGGAAGGTATTGAAATGGCCATCTTGCTTAGTGGAGTGACGATCCGCGGCCTTGAGGGATGGTCCAGATGCCATACTCAGAGTGGGCCTGGCTTCAGTGACAATCTCTGGTGGGGTCTCCGCAGAGTACATGCTTGCAAGAGGGATGGGCACGGGGCCACGCAGTTGCTTCCAATGGGGTTTGCGATCTTCGTTGCTCGAGGGCTTCTTCCACAAGGCCCTCAGTGGCCTACTGAAGTGGTCCGGATGCGGCCTTCACTCATTGACGTCGATACTTTACTCGTTTCCCGAACGGGTCGGGCTCCCTCTTGGGGTGAAATGAGGGCGCCGGTTGCCGTTGGCCGTTGGGTGTGAGAGCACCTCTTTCTCCACCTCCTCCTTCGGTTGGATGATTGGCCTAGCTCTTGCACTCCTCCTATAATGGAGGTGGCAGGTAGTCAGCATCATCCGACAAAAGAGTGTGGGGATCTCACCTGGGAGGTGGCAGAGGGTTCCCTTAGGGATTTGGGGCCGTGGTTTCTTTCAAGACCAAAGCTCAAGATGTCAAGGTCAAGACAGAAAAAGGGCCTTCCATCCATAGCCTGACAGTCAGCAAGTCGGAGCGAGCAGGACTCCAAGCTAAACTCCTAGGCATTCCCATCACTTCAGGAATTGCAACGTCCATGTAGGGGAGGCGATGGCACACCTGAATTTTGATTTTTTACGAAAGATTTCTTCAAACGATGCATAGAGTCAGCTTGACCTTTATTGTGTATTTTATTTACTATTTTTGTGTAATGCTTGGTGCGTCATCTTCGTAGAAATCTTCATCATCAATTGAAAAATGAGTTTAAATTCTATCGTCACATGTTTTCATATGTATGCATGGAATTATCATTCCTGGCCAATTAGGAGTCATCCACTTATGCAAGGCAAATAGAAAAATTTCTCTAGTGAGGCTAAGCATGAACCATCTTTGCTTGAAGCCTGTTATAGGCTAGGCCGATCAAAGGCTGCATTGTCCAAAAGCTGATCAAATGCTCCTTCTACATTGGATCGATCAAAGATCGGACCGATCAAAGGTCGTATTATCCAAAAATCGATCAAAGACTTCTTCTATGTCAGATCGATTAAAGATCATATTATTTAAAAATCGATCAAAGACTCCTTCTATGTCGGATCGATCAAAGGTCGGGCCGATCAAACGTCGTATTATTTAAAAATCGATCAAAGGCTCCTTTTACGTCAGATCGATCAAAGATCGGATCGATCAAAGGTTGTGTTGTCTAAAACCCGATCAAAGACTCCTTCTATGTCGGTCGATCAAAGGCTGGATCGATTAAAGATCGTGTTGTCCAAAAATTGATCAAAGGCTCCTTCTATGTCAGATCGATCAAAGACTTCTTCTACGTCGAGCTGATCAAAGATTGAACTGATCATAGACCGTATTATCTAAAAATCGATTAAAAGCTCTTTCTACATCGAATCGATCAAGGGCCGTATTGTCTAAAAATCGATCAAAAGTTTCTTCTACATTGGATGATCCAAGGTTGGGCTGATCAGAGACCGTGTTGTTTAAAAGTCGATCAAAGGCTCTTTCTACATCGGGCTGATCAAAGATCGTATTGTTTAGACTGCGAGTCAACAAACAGATAAGAAATAACTTGAGAAAAGAAAAAAAATTATTGAAAAGATGGCACGGTACATTATTGATAATACATTGGGAGGTTCTCTAAGTTCTATGGTCGAAAAAGTAGGGCTCTATCTAGTTACTTCAGGTGATAGGTTCCTAGTTTGATAATTTCATCCATCTGGTAGGGACCTTCCTAATTTGGTGCTAGCTTGCCTCGCTCATCCGATTGAGAAACTTTTGCACTATGTAGGATCAGGTCGCTGACCCTGAAGTACCTATCCCTAACTTTTGAGTATAATATCAGACCACCCAGTGCTGATAAGCAGCCATTCTGATGCGAGCTCTTTCTCAAACTTTCTCCAGTAAATCCAGATCCATGCATAGTCTTTTTGCATTGGTCTGCTCGTTGTAATTCTCGACTCGTGCTGATGGGATTTCGATTTTCATAGGGACTACCGCTTTGACTCCGAAGATGAGGCTGAAGGGGGTTTCCCCCATCAAGACCCTCGGCATCATCTGATATCCCCATAGCACATGGTAAAGTGCATCAGCCCATGCCCTTTTGGCTCTACCCAATCTCCGCTTCAGGCCCTGCAGGATGGTTTGGTTTGTCATCTCTGCTTCCCTATTCGCTTGAGGGTAAGCTATGGAGGTAAGATGATATGAATTTTCATGCTCCCCACAAAGCTGTTCTACTCTGGACTGAGTGAGTTGATGCCTATTGTCGGTTATTTATACTTAAGAAAGTCCAAACTAGCATATTATGCACTTCTAGATGAAGTCCACTACTTTTGCTTCAGTAATGCGGGCCCACGGTTCAACTTCTATCCACTTAGTGAAATAGTCTACGACAACAATCAAAAACTTTCGCTGACTTGATGCTGAACAAAAAGGTCAAGATGTCCATTCCTCATTGTGCGAATGGCCAGGGCGCACATATAGAGGTGACCTGTGCGGCAGGAAGGTGCTATATGTTTGAATGCTGTTGACACCGATCCCACCACGTGACTAGGTTCTGGGTATCCTGCTGCATAGTCGGCCAGTAATAGCCTTGTTGGAGGAGTTTGTAGGCCAATATCCTCTTTCCAACATGGCTTCCACATGCACCTTCATGTACCTTCCTTAGGGCGTACTCAGTTTTTATTGATCACAGACATTTGAGGAGTGGCAAAGAGAATGATCTTTTATCCAGTTTTCTCTCGTGAAGAAGATATTGGGATGACTACTATCTTATTTTTAAGCTTCCTTTCAGTCTGCTAGCAAAGTCCCATCTCTGAGAAAGCAAAGTCCCTCCACCAGATACCATCACTATACTTTGCTTTTCTAATTTTCTTCTTCTTTCCCCCATCTTTTTACATGATCTCCAAGTAGATGTTTCACTTCCTTACTGAGCTATCAAACTGTGCGGAGAGAGCAGATAGGATTCATGCTTAGCCTGAGACTCGACCTTCTACAGCTTCTCCTCTTTGCGAGCAAGATCAACGCCACCTTGGCCAGCACCTCCTTAAGGCACCAGACTTCTACCTCAGCCATCTCAGCTCGCGTGCGAATCATGTCTGCTCTCCCCGCATGGTTTGACAGCTCAGCAAAGAAGTGAAACATCTGCATGGAGATCATGTAAAAAGATGGAGGAAGAAGAAAAAAATTAGAAAAGCAAAGGATAGTGACGGTACTTGATGGAGGGAGGTCATGGCTTGCCTCTGTGGATTAACAAAGCTTCGCCCCCTGAGCTTCTCTTGCTCCACAAAAAAGAGCATACCTTTCATCAATCTCCAAACCAGTTTTCAGTTGTCAAAAGTGGCATCTTCAGGGATGTTGTGCAGGTGGACACCACTATCAGACGGCTCCTCTATAAAGACCGGCATGCTAGGACCGACCATCGGAGACGAGAGTCTTTCTTCCCCATGAGCAGGAGAATCCAGAATGAAAGCCAAAGCTACATGAGGAATACGCAACTGAACGGAAGGGGAGACTTCAATCGGACAAGGCATGCTTGGTTGAGTAGGAGGTGCGACCACAACGATGCCCTCAGTCGAAAGGGCTCGCTCGGTTGGGCTCCGCATTGGCCGACCATGATGGTCTTCATCCTCTTCGAAGAACCCTTGACAGTCGAAGCTCCCCTCTTCTTAGGGCATTCTTCCTCAATTTGATGAGGGTTTCAAACTTCATATCTACAGTAACACGTCAAGGGTTAGAAATGCCAAAGAAAAAAGAGAAAAAAGTTATAATTTTTACTCACCCTAGGGTCGATCGAGCTATGCCCCACATAATAGAGGACCTCCTTGGACAATAGCTTCCCCAAGGGAGGAACCTTGAAGTCCCCAAGGACTTTAAAGTAACCTTTCTCCTCAGCCTTCAGCCTTGGAATGTTATTGACTGAGGCCTTCGATCATCCCCAGTTTGGCAAGTTCCAACTACCAGATGATGAGCAAGAAATGAAAGAAAGCACCCCTTCCACCCATGAATGGAGGAGGGAGGGCTTATAATCAGAGAAGAAACTCTCCTTTGAGTTGCAATGTACCACCAATCCTTGACATATGGATGCCTCTTGATGGTAAATAAAATTTGAAAAAGAGAAGCAGAGGCCTGAACATCTACCATGAAGCAAACAACTAAGAAACCGACGACAAAATGAAAGGAATTTGGAACAAGTGTGCAGAGAGGAATACAATAAAATCGAAAAAGATTGAGAATAAAGGGAGGAATAGAAAACTACAGATCGACATGGAATGCCTCCTCGTACACTACTAATCGATCGGGTGGCGGATCGTTCGCTCGTCAGTGGTCCCAGGAAGCTCCAAATCAAACTCTGCCAGAACCCCATACAAGGCTCGGATCCAAACCAAGTCCTCCAACCCTAGCACGGAGCCCAGGTCACCAACTTCGGAAGTCGAATCGATCTTGGAACCCTTGCATTTCCTGATAGGGTTCCTAGGACTCGTCCCCGAAGAGGTGGACCATTCTCCGATCGAATCAGCAGACCCCACCATTAGGGGAGTTCGATGGAAAGCTCAGGATCCAGAAAAAAAGAGAAACAAATACAAAAATAGATGGACGAGAAAGAACAACCAAAGAAAACCAACCTGGATAGAAGGAAGAAAGCTAGAGAGACAATCGGAGACGGTAAGGACAACTCCCAAACAACTCCTTAAAAATGTCACAGCAAAGGGAGGACCCAGACGGAGCGAACCTAGTGCGATGGCGACTGAGGAAGAAGAAGAACCGAAGAAGAGGGGAGACTCGAAAAATTGCTAGAAAGCATAAGAGGGAAAGAAAGTGGTGCGGCTTTATAACCAAAAAAGGATAGCTCCAGAAGATTGTGAATCATCGTCATCGAATGAGCAATCCACACATGGCATCTTCCCATCGATCGGCTCTCATCACCAATCATCCGGATTAATGTGCGCCACACTGAAAAAGGCATCTGTCGAAATTTCAGTCAAAATCTATATTTCAGCTATGATTACCTATCCAGACCCCTTCACATCCATCCCGAGAATCATGCATACCTTTTTGTCTCGGATTTTTCACATCTTCAACACTAGGGATCAGTAGTACTCTCTTCGTTCGATCAGAGCTCGGACTCAGAAGTAGGGGGTATGTGTTGGGGAAGAATTTATACAGATCGAAAATGCGAAGAAGTCCAAGATCCAAAATAGTCAGACCCAATTTCTGAAAAGGTGAAGCCATGGCCTACTTGTGATTAGCCTCCATTTGAGTCAAGCCACAGCTGACCTTCGACTCGCATCGCCTAAGCGAAAGCTGATGCCGAGGGTTTGTCGGCATAACCTGACGAACCTTATTTAGACTTATCGACAGCCCTTAGTGGTCTATCTATTGGTACCGATATCCAGAGCTACCTGCAAACGACACGGACCAACTGGGCATCTGTTCATAGCCAGCAGTTCTAGCCGAACAAGCATCGACAGCGGGCAAACCTCATGCTTAGCGATCAGCCTGACTCTCGACCAAGGGCCATCTTTCCAAGAGAATGGTCACAACATCTGACCCTTCTTCGATCCTATCCACCAACAACGACTTACCCAATAACCTCCTCAATGGCTGCCGACGCCCTCCCCCGATCGATCGTTGCTGATAGCCCCTCGAATATCACTGAAGAGGCCTCGGGTCAACCTAGTCGATTTAAATACCTCGACCAATTGGATTACCTGAGCAACCAGACTATATCCTAACAAACTTCTAAAACGTGGCAAACAAGATATCCTAACAAGCTTTCAGAACGTGATCATATGGCGTAATAGACACCCACGACTAACAATCTGGTTAGTGGACAGACAACAGGCAGCCTATCCTGATGGCCTACAGGCAAAGGCCTAATAACCTCCGGACTCCGTCTATAAGAAGATACAAAAAGGAGACCCCAAGGTAAGCTGTCACTCTGTCTATCATGCTTCTCCTTCTATTGAATGAGATACTGACTTGTACGTCGGAGGGTCTCCACTGGAGCCACCTTCAATCAGAGCTTTTCTTGCATATCGCACCTCCAAAAGATCGATCTCGACCATCTGCTCCAACTCCTCCGATGCTGGTTAATATCTCATACCAACAGATATGCTGAAATTTGTTTTCTCAAACCTAAACGATGCACTTTGCATGTGCATATGCACATGTATTAACAAACGCATAATTTATAGATGCATGTATGCACATAGATACATACCTATGTACATGTAATAGTATTTGGCATCTGCAATTTCTTGATTTATTTACAAGGGGAAGTTTGTGATGAATGATTCTGAGCTCCTCTAATCTAAAGTAGATTCAACAAACATGTTCCTTATTTAATCCCATTTGCTTCTTTCTATTTTTTCCATTTTAGGGGGATTGTGAAGGCACGTATTTAACATAAATAAGATGCATATATGAGAGAGAAATGATTGATAAGCTAAATCTACTAAAATATATCAATGGACAAAGTAGTTAATTTTATGATTTTTTTTCTTGAAAAAAATGTGAGCTTTCATTTCTCCACAAGCCCATACGTTGGTAAATAATGAAAGAATAAATATTGAGCTGCAGGATGTGAATTGGCTGGCCATGTCCTAGTAGAAGAAATTGTTCATGTAAAGGAAGCTAGGGAGATATTTGGGAGTTGGGGGCAATGAAGCCAATTATATTTTAAAGTTTACATTTTTTTCTCTTTTTCCATCTAATTCTCTAATAAAATCTAAGCTTAGAAATAATTACCAAATCTTCATACCAATAAGGCAGTGGATTAGGCAGTCAGAAAAGGCAAGAGAGCAGGAGTTTGTTATAGATTGACAGCAAGAATCTCTTTTGACTAGAGTTGTATATTGTTTGCGGATGCTTTTGGTGTATGTTATAAGAGACGAGTTAACTACATCCAACTTATATTAAAGAAAAAACAAAATTATTAGAAAATGCAGCACCTTTCCTTTCAAAAGTCTTACTAAAGTAGATCAAAAAATACTTCAACTAATTCTAGGGACTGGCATTCTGTAAATCTTTCTTTCTTTTATTTTTTATTTTTTTGTATAAGCAAAAAGGCAAGCAAGTCACCCTCTCATAAGTATAATAATTGTATATATCTTCATATCGGTAGAGAAGAATTCCAGTACTATCGTGGACAGAACACTCTTCATATAATTATCAAAAATTACCCTTGATAACTTCAAAAAAGTTCTATTAGTTAAAAATCATTTATTACAAGAAAATAAAAAATTCAAGCAATTATTGAAAGTGTACACAAAAAGCGGATCAATCATAGAGTGTATATTGAGGAGGATAGGGGATGATGGCATCTATATTAGGGTTAATGTTAAGGGGCTGCACATTTGTAGCAAATAGTTGTGAGATTTGGGTGAGTTATTATGTTTAAACAAAATCTTATAATTCAAGTTAATTCAAATTTACTCTTATACTAATTTTATCTATCTGCTGCCTTACCTTGTAGAACCCAAGCCATATAAACATATACCAAATGTTATGGTGATGATAATATTTATACATCAACAATCATATATGGGATGGATTATGTTCTTGTTAATGGGATGTGTATCTATTTTTATTAGATTGGAAATCAATAATTGAGCACCTATTTAAAAATTAATAACACTAAACATGATATATACTATTAAAATGCTTAGTTAAAAGCTAAAATTATGTATTTTAGCATTCTCTAATCCATATTTCAAGTGAATGCAAAAATTACAATCAAAATGCCATGAGCCGATATTCTATTGTAATTCAAACATTAAATTTATTGATTTTCAATTTATTTTAATAAATGGATCATGATCAACAAGATGAATTCTTAATTAAATACTTTATTATGTATTTTAGCATACTAGTGCAATGAAAACTATCTACTTGATATATAAATTAGAAACTACCGAAATAGATCACTTTTTATTTCTAGGTATTTTTTAGTGGTGTAATTGATAATCAATTTTGTGAATCTTTGATTTGAATGATTGATTATTAATTTTAGATCCATGAAGATCGAGCAGATATATTCTCTTTTCAGAGGACAATATTCCATCTCATCATATTTACATTTCACAAACTTATTTTATTAGACATATCTTTTTTCAGAGTTATAACTTAAATTAGATTGAACTTTCTTGGTTTAATGGACTCCACTTGTATACTAATGAATAGTAAAAGGACAATATCACCTTTATATAACTTAGTTTTACCTAATAACATAAGAAAATAGTGCCAGATTTCTTTAATATACAATTAGCTACATAAGAAAATAGTGCCATTTTTTCTTTTTTTTGCTAGTATACATGTGCAAGTCCAATGATTAGTAAAATTAAAAAAATAATTGCTTCTATACATTTGTTTTTAATAGTAACAACTGTCCATACTAAATCTCATCTCTAAAGATTATGAAGGATAAAATAGATATTTCTAATATTTACCATTTCAACCGATTATCAATCTTTTTCTGAAAGAGTGAGATGAGGGGAAGAGAGAGAGAGTGTGTGATAGAGTATAGAGCAAGAGTGAGAGGAAAAGACATGTGGTTTGGTAATTGGTCCTAATGAATCTTCACCTACCCGAGCTGCTGAACAACCAAACAAATGTTTGGGGTCATGAAGATCAATGTTACCAAATAAAACTTAATCCAGAGAATAGACACCAAATTTGCTATTTGATTCTAACACTCTTAGTGAGAACGTAACAAAAGAATCTTTGAGTTTCAAGCCTTCACCTTCCATCCAATGACTTAGCAAACAACTTCTTTTTTCAAATCATGAACCGCTTATATCAATAGTAAACAAACACCTGCCATATAGAAGGTCTTCTAAGCAATCCAACTGCTTCTTAATTCTAATGAATGATTATTACGATGATGAGAAAGATCGAAAATGCTCAGCCTCATAAAGTATTCCCTCCTACACAAACTTCCCTCCCAACACCAATCAACACCTCTCATACATGTCTCTTATGCAAACATTAAGGGGCCAGATTCCATCATGTGTCTTGGGATTGTAAACTCCTTTTGAGCTGATGTGTAGCTAGATTTTGGGATTGTAAACTCAGGTGTCTTGAGATTGTAAAGTCCTTTTGAGCTAATTTGCTCGAAGTGCATCCAATGATTTGTCCGCCAGTAGAAACCTGCTTCATTTTGTAAAGATAAATTATCTTATAGTAAATTAGCTAGATATCCCTAACTCTTAAATCCCCAAAAAAATGAGAGAGAGTGGAGAAAGAAATTGAAAGGGATGATAGGAGAAAATATTCATTGCAACGGTGATACCACGTCACCGTTGTAACAAACCAATGAAAAGTTGAGAATGAATGAAATACACGGGGGTAGTATGGGGTATTATCCATGAACATCAATACAATATATGACAATTGACGAAATATAAAGACTTTCATTGGTTTGTTATAAATTTGACATGGTATCACCGTTGCAATAAATATTTTTTCAGGATGATAGTCTATGTGAGTAATATGATACAAGAGAAAAGAGTGTGGAAAAAAAGGATTCAAAGAAAAAAAGAGATTTTCATCTAGCAGATATAACAATTCTTCTATATCAATTCTAATTAGCTAGAAGAATTTTAAAATAGAGGAAGCCATTCTATGATCGATAGGGATGGCAATGGGTTGGATATAGATTGGGTAGGTCACTATATGAATTTGCCTTGTAATTGGAAACTATGTACCTATACCCACCCATACTTAGATATCTTGGGATAAGATGAGGTGGAGCAGGTGGAGTAGGGATAATTGGGTGGGTCGGACAGGTTAGGTTGGATAAAGCTACAAAAACCAATTTTTTCATACAAATTAAATAAATAAAAAAATAAAGTAAATCTTAGTACTTAATATGATATTATACAAAATGAGAGTCTAAGATATAGAAGACTTATATAATTCACGAGAAGAGAAGGCAGGAAAGTATAGTCAACGAAAAAATGATGAAATCCCTCTTGTTTTATTAAATTTTTTTTAAAAAAGATTGGAAATAATATTTCAAAGAAAATAAAATTTGCATGTTTCATGAGAAGAAAAACTCAAGTGGGACATGAGTTTTTGGCTTTCTTACAGATTGAAAATTGGGATCTTTTTTTCAAAAATATCCCTAGAGTAATGAATAAAATAGAATAATAATTTTTTATTAATAATATAAAGATATTTTAAATAGCCTTTCAAAAAATAGATACTTAAACAAATATAAGACACTCTTATATGTCTCACTTTACCAATGATCAATGAAACATACCAAAATCACTCTTTCAAGTATCATATTTCTAACAATCAATTTTCAAAAAATATTTTAGAAAAAATCCTTCCTGAGAATCAAATGAGCCCAAAATATAACAAAATATATTTTCAGCAATAATAAAAATACAACAAACAAAAAAATTATTCTTTAAAAATCAAAACTTGATAAAAGAATAAAATAAAGTAACTAAGATCTATGAAAATCGAAGCAAAAATCTATGATCATGGTTTGGCAATTGGTCCTAACGAATCTTCGCCTACTCGAGCTGCTGAACAACCAAACAATATTTTGGGGTTATGAAGATCAATGTTACCAAATAAGGACTTGATCCAAAAAATAGGCACCAAATTGGCTTATTGGATTCTAGCGCCCTTAGTAATAATGTAACAAAAAAATCTTTGAGTTTCAACCTTTATCTCCCATCTGGTGACTTAACAAACAACTTTTTTCAAATCATGGACCACCTATATCAATAGTAAACAAACACCTGTGATATAGAAAGTCTCCCAAGCAATCCAGCTACTTCTTAACTCTAGCAAACGATGGTCATGACAATCAGAAAGATCAAATATGCTTGGCCTTATAAAGTGTTCCCTCCCACGCAAACTTTCCTCCCAACACCAATCAACACCTCCTTATCTCATGCATGTCTCTTATGCAAATATTAAGGGGTCAGATTTTCATCATGTGCCTTGGGATAGTAAGATCCTTCTGAGCTAATGTATACTAGCTTTTGGGATTGTAAACTTCTTCTGAGTTGATATATCTTGAGATTGTAAACTACTTTTGAGCTGATATGCTCAAGGTCCATCCAAGGATGTGTCCACTAATAGAAACTCACTTCACTTTGTAAAGATAATTACTTTATAATAAATTGCTGATATGGGTATCCCTAACTCTTAAAGGCCCTCCTAAAAAAAATGAAGTGAGAGTGGGGAAAGAAATTGAAAGGGATAATAGTCTATGCGAGAGTATAGGAAAAAAGGATTCGAAGAAAAAAGGATGGCATAAGAGAGTCCTCATGTGGGAGATTTTTATATAAATTTTTATGTAGCAAATAAAAAATTCTTCTAAATTAATTCTAATTAGTTAGAATAATCTTAAAATAGAGGGAACCACTTATGATTAATAGAGATAGCAACGAGTTGGGTATGAATTGGGTAGATCATTACTTGAATTTGTCCTATAATTAGAAACTATATATCCATACTTATCTCAAGATAGCATGAGGTGGAGTGGGTGGAGTTGGAATAGTTGGATAAGCTGGACAAGTAAAGTTGGATAAAGTTATAAAATCAATTTTATCATATAAATCAAATAAATAAAAAAATATAAAATAAATCTTGGTACTTAACATGACATTATACAAAATAAGAGTCTAAGATATAGACGACTTATTTGGTTTGCGAGAAGAGAAGGAAGTATAGTCAATAGGAAAATGATAAAATTCCTCTTGTTTTATTGAAATTCTTAATAAAGAGAGATTGAAAAGTAGTATTCCTAAGAAAATAAAATTTGCACATTTCATGGAAAAGAAAAATCCAAGTGGGATATGGGTTTTCAGCTTTCTCATGTGTTGAAAATTGGGATCTTTTTTTCAAAAGTGCCCTTAGAGTAATGAATAAAATGGGATAATGTATTTCTTTTATTAATGGTATAAAGGTATTTAAATAGCTTTTTCAGAAAAGTAATGCTCAACCAAATATAAGGTACTCTTAAATATATCACTTTCTTATGACCAACCAAACATACCAAAATCACTTTTCTAAGTATCATATTTTTGTGAATTAATTTTTCAAAAAAATATTTCAGAGAAAAAATTATTTTCATGAATCAAACGAGCCCAGAGGAAAGTATAGTCAACGGAAAAATGATGAAATCCCTCTTGTTTTATTGAAGTTTTCAAAAAAAAGAGATTGAAAAATAGTATTTCGAAGAAAATAAAATTTGCATATTTCATGAGAAAGAAAATCTAAGTGGGACATGAGTTTTTGGCTTTCTTATAGATTGAAAATTGGGATCTTTTTTCAAAAATATCCTTAGAGTAATGAATAAAATAGAACAATGTATTTTTTTATTAATAATATAAAAATATTTTAAATAATTTTTTAAGAAAAGTAGATGCTTAAATAAATATAAGGCACTCTTATATGTCTCACTTTTTCATGATCCATGAAACATAGCAAAATTATTTTTTCAAGTATCATATTTCTAAGAATCAATTTTTAAAAAAAAATATTTAAGAAAAAAATTCTTCTCGAGAATCAAATAAGCCCAAAATATAACAAAATAAATTTTCAACAATAATAAAAATACAACAAACAAAAAAATTATTTTTTAAAAATAAAAAATGATAAAATAATAAAATAAAGTAACTTAGCTCTATGAAAATCGAAGCAAAAATCTATGATCATAGTTTGACAATTGGTCCTAACAAATCTTCACCCACTTGAGCTGCTGAACAACCAAACAAATATTTGAGGTTATGGAGATCAATGTTACGAAATAAAACTTAATCTAGAGAATAGACACCAAATTGGCTATTGGATTCTAGCGCCCTTGGTGAGAATATAACAACAGAATCTTTAAGTTTCAACCTTTAACTCCCATCTGGTGACTTAGCAAACAACTTTTTTCAAATCATAGACCATCTATATCAATAGTAAACAAACGCCTGCTATATAGGTCTCCCAAGCAATCCAGCTCCTTTTTATCTCTAGCAAATGGTTGTCATAACAATTGAAAAGATCAAATATGCTCGGTCTCATAAAGTGTTCCCTTCCATTTAAACTTCCCTCCCAACACCAATCAACACCTCCTTATCTCATGCATATCTCTCATGCAAACATTAAGGGGCCGGATTTTCATCATGTGCCTTGGGATAGTAAGATCCTTCTGAGTTGATGTATACTAGGTTTGGGATTGTAAACTCCTTCTGAGTTGATATATTTTGAGATTGTAAACTCCTTTTGAGTTGATATGCTCAAGGTCTATCTAAGGATTTGTCCACTAATAGAAACCTACTTCACTTTGTAAAGATAATTTACCTTATAAGAAATTACTGATATGGGTATCCCTAACTCTTAAAGGCCCTCCAAAAAAAATGGAGAGTGGGGAAAGAAATTGAAAGAGATAATAGTCTATGCGAGAGTGTGGGAAAAAAGAGATTCGAAGAAAAAAAAGATGGCATAAAAGAGTCCTCATGTGAGAGATTTTTATATAAAATTTTTATGTAGCAAATAAAATTCTTCTAAATTAATTCTAATTAGTTAAAATATTTTAAAATAGAGGAAACCACTCTATGATTAATAGGGATAGCAATGAGTTGGGTATGAATTAGGTAGATCACTACTTGAATTTATCCTATAATTAGAAACTATGTATCCATACCTATCTCAAGACAAGATGAGGTGGAGTAGGTGGGGTTGGAATAATTAGATAGGTTGGACATGATATCTCAAGTTATTAAAATCAATTTTTATTATACAAATCAAACAAACAAAAAGAAATATAAAAATAAATCTTAGTACTTAACATAATATTATACAAATAAGAGCCTAAGATATAGAGGACTTATTGGTTTGCGAGAAGAGAAGAAATATATAGTCAATAGGAAAATGATAAAATCCTCTTGTTTTATTGAGATTCTTAAAAAAGAGAGATTGAAAAGTAGCATTCGTAAGAAAATAAAATTTGCACATTTCATGGAAAAGAAAAATCCAAGTGGGACATGGGTTTTCAGTGTTCTCATGGGTTGAATATTGGGATCTTTTTTTCAAAAATACCGTTAGAGTAGTGAATAAAATGGGATAATATATTTCTTTTATTAAAAGTATAAAAGATATTTTAAATAATTTTTTCAGAAAAGTGATGCTCAACCAAATATAAAGTACTCTAAATGTGTCACTTTTTTATGACTAACCAAACATTCCAGAATCACTTTTCTAAATATCATATTTTCGTGAATCAACTTTCAAAAAAAATATTTCAATTTTTTTTTTTCACGAATCAAATGAGCCCAAAGTATAACAAACTAAATTTTCAATAATAATAAAAATACAACAAACAAAAAACTATTCTTAAAAATTAAAATTAATAAAAGAATAAAATAAAGTAGCTTAGATCCATGAAACTGGAAGCAAAAATCTATGATCGTATTAAGAAGTTTCCATGAAACTAAAAAATCTAATTGTAATATAGAAGGCAAATAAATAAATTAAAAAATAAAAATCAAACTAATACTGAACTGATGGATAGAAATTTAGGTGTAGATAGGAAGTAACAAATTGGCTTGGGAAGGAAAGTGGGTGCAACATTAAGGCTAAGATTTGGTTAGAAAAAGAAGAAAAAATCGGACAACGGGAGTCATGAGACGAGTGAGTGGAGCAACAAGGACAAATAATGAAGAAGAGATAAATGGAGTTATATATATTTAGATTAGATTCTGAGTGGATTTTACATCTATCTTGGATTTGCTTCAAATCAAGACCGATACCCCTATCAACTTTCAACAGAAAGGATAAAACTTACCCATTAGGGTTGAGGGTTGGGTACTCGATGGGTCGGAGTAAATTATTACACCTATTAATGATCTAGAGATACATTAAATCATTGATCAAATAATGAGAAAAATCTAAACAGCTTGCCAAAAGAAATTTAGAAAGAGATGAGATTGACTAAAGATAAATATTAAGAAAGTAGGAAATTCAATATCATGCATCCAATAGAACTCAATTTCTTAAACTTTTTTGTTAAGGTATATTCAATTTCTTAAATTTTATCACTGTCATATGGAAAGTTTATTATTTAAAAATAATTTAATTGTAAAGATAAAATTTAACAAACCAAAGCACACATCAATCCCAACAAATAAACATCCAGAGTTCCACCCTCTTGGGAGAATGAAAAGCTTTTCTTACCAGCTAGGCCCTCTTTGGAGAATGAAAAGCTTTGCTTGCCAGCTAGACATCTTCTGAGCCTGTTAGGCACCCTCTCTCTTTGGGATGGAAGTCCTCGGTTTGGCTTTACATGGCGGCTCTTATACCATCCCTCTTAGATAGAAGCCCTACTCATTACACCTAGATCAAGGTGAATTAGGTTTAAAATTTATTATAGTGATATATTAGATATTTTGGAGTTAATTGTAAAAAAATATGTATAGATTTGTTATTTGATAACATCTTGAACATTTTATGTAAGAAAACAACAAAACCAATTTAATATTATCAAAACCCATAATAGATAAAATTGATTGGCAGCCATACAAAATTATCATCAACACCACAAGCTGATGATCAAATATACAAAGCTCATCCAAAAATTGTCCGTTTGATTCAAGGAGGGTTAATTGTGAAAAGCTGTTAATCTAATATTAATTTAGGTTTGAATGGGATCATATAGTGATCAATATCTATTATACTAAAATAAGTCAAATTTTTTATCTAAGATTGTTACAAATGATTTCAATTTGTACTAGATTGGATTATCATTGGCCTTAATTAATCCAATTCATTTGCAGCCTTACAAAGGGCCAGTTAATCATATAAAAAAGCATATCTCCTAAGATTTAAAAATAAAATAATAACTACATTATTTTGATTTTCCATTCCATGGTTAACACAAAAGGTTGTACCTTTGAGACTACCCAATCCACCCCGCTCCCACAAAGAAAATGTTGAAAAAAAAATCAGCAGGAGTAGCTCCAACGTGAGTGAAATGAGATTTATATACTTCTTCATTCTCTCTATGGCAATTTTTTGAAAAAAATAAATCAACTAAAACAAAAATATGTTCAAAAATGCACTAGAAAAAAATTAAAAACTCAAAATATCTTGATGATTCTTGGGACCACATACAATAGTTTTCTCTACTCAGTATATCTTTTAGAAAATTAAAATAAATCCTCCCCAATGTTTTAATATTGAGAATACTTTAAAGAATGGATCAGCTTCAAGATTGTAACTGAAAGATAAATGACATGATTTCTTAGAATAACAAGCGGCAATTATTAGTTGTTGTAATAAAAGAAATGGAGACCGATGGTTATTAACCTCATTCCAGCTATACTGTTAGATGGGTCTTACGAATCCTCCACCCACAATGACAAAATAATAATAGTATTTGCTAAATACAATTTTCTATTTATATAAATAAAATATCATTTATTGAACTGCCATAAAATCTGAATGGAGATGTTAAAATAGAGGGATTGGTGCAATTAGTAAAAAATCAGACGCTGAAACCGAAATTCACGCCTCCAAAATGAAAATTGAAATTAAACAATTTTTGAAATAAAAAAATCATATGCCCCCAAAAACAAAATTGAAATTGAACAATTTAAATAAAAATATCATGACTATATTATTTTTGTATTCTTTTCACAATTTTCATATACAAATAACCAAACTGGGACGTATCATCCATGATTTTCATAATATAATTCGCGCTCGTCTAATAAATATATTTAAAAACAAGAGCACAACCATTATTATAGAGTTAATAATTTGAATTTATATTAAATATAAAGGATGTTAAATGTCAGATATGTCTGATTTTTCACATTCGTACCGGATTTAGTTTTTGAAATCAAATAATTTTAATTTTAATTCATAACAACAGCTAATTCATGTATTCGTATATACAAAATGACTTGGGGGCCAAAAATTATGCCCTAGCAGCCATGTGAGGTCATTTTAAACGCCAGACCAAAGAGAAAAAGAAAGAAAAAAAACATAATGCACCAGTACCATTCAATAATAAAAACGTCATTGGTTCTTTTCTACATGCCATCTCGCTAGAGAAAAGGCCCAATAAGGACACCAGGACCATTCAAAGGGCCGGAAGCAGAATATATTAAAAAAAAAAGAAAGAAAACAAAAGCGATAACCATTATTGGCTACTGGATATAAGCCTGCCCGGTGATATCCACGTCGCGGTCGCCGGTGGACGGCGGCGGCTCGTGCTTGGGCGCCGGTACGGGCTCCGGCGGCCCGTCCGCACTCTGCGTTTCGCTGGCCCGCGGCCCCTCCGGCTTCCTCTCCGCCTCCCCCTTGTCGTCGGTGCCGTAAAACCCTCCGCCGTAGGCCTCGCGGGTGACGGGCTTCATCTCGGAGATGTGCGGGGTTGGCAGCGGCCTTCCCTCGCCTTCCTTCTCCCATTCCCTGGCTCTTTGCTGCTGCCCCATTTCCTTCGCGTTCGGTACCAACTCTTCCATGCTTTGCTCGTTATTTGGATCGTTTCTAAAGAATTGCTCTGACTGAGAGGTAATAATCCTTCCGGCATTAGAGTATGGGTTGATTGGAGGTGGCAGTTTCTGCTGTAACGAATGGAAGCAAGACGACACGTGCAACCGTGCACGCCACGTGGAGATGAGTTTATCTGCCACGTGTGTTGAGACTCCGGAGAGATGTCTACAGGTTCATAATTTACGATCCGAGCCACAAACGATCTATTTTAAGCGGATTTGATAGGAATGGATTTGAAGCACAAACGTATCAATCCATCTGTATCTGTCTATTAAATATGTTGGGTTTAAATTTATATTTTTAATTAGATTGAATTCAAATTTATACCTTTGATCTATTTAATCTGTTCTCCCGAGGACGCCCCGCCTTTTAAAGGGCTGAAATCATGAGACAATAAATTAATAAATGTACAAAAGACTCAACAGATCAGAGGATTAATCCCTTGGAGATATCTCAATTCTGATTGGGATCTCCGAAGCCCGATCGACATGGCATTGATAGCTTTGGAGATATCAGGATTTGAGTCGGGGCACCTCCCAAAGTTAACGCCTTCGAAGAATGACTGAAAAGATATTGAAAACATCCGAAGATACAAACCAAAGCTCCCAACTTGATATGGATTTCGACGAACTAGATAGGAACTTATCCAAGGATAGCGACTTAAAGGAGATATTGAGGATCCCGAACGGCATCAGCGGACCCCATCTACATTTGCTCGTTCGACAGATTGGAGTATCGTCGGAGCCTGGAATTTAGAATTATTCTTTATCAAAGCAACAGAACACAGAAGATTCAAAAGGCAAAGATACTCCATCAATTCATTGGAAGTTCATTTACAAGACCGCTAAGGGCAAATACGAGAGATGAACAAGATAAGAAGAGAAGTTCTGAACTCATTGGACAGCACCTCGACATCGACGATCGGCTCGGGATCCGCCTAGGCTTCCATTGCTATCGGTTCGATGGCAGGACCTTCGCCAGCGGTGGCTCATTGGAGGAAGGCCCGATCATTGGAGAAGATTCAGTATTGTGGGGTTGTGCCATCTCAGCCATGGATCCTGAGACTTTCTTTCGAAAATTTTTGATCGATGAGAACAGACACCATCAGATCCGTCAAAAAAAGCTAAGATGAAATAACCACACTTGTTCGGACGCTCACTGCAAGAATATTCTTTATTAGCAACGGCGAAGATGCCATCACTAATGGTGATGTTTATTGATGAATTATTATGATGGAAAAGAAATAATTATTAAAGAATTAAAGATCTATTAGTGATGGAGGATTTTGTTATTAGCAATGGCATAACCATCACTATAATTTTAATTTAATTAATTAATTATTTAATTATTTAAGTCCAATAAGTTATTAGCGACGATTTTAGCGATGGAACTTTCACCGTCGTTAATATAGTGCCCTAAAATCCTCCCATTTTTGATCGATTATTTTCTACCGTAAACCCACCTCCCCCTTCTTCCCTCACCTCCAATCCCCTTCTTCTCTAGTCGTGCTATTGGAGCCCCCGTCCCGCATCCTAGTCCCTGTGCTGCCATCCCCATGTCGGATCCATCGTCCCCATGCCCCACCTCCCCCTTCTTCCCCAGCTGCACCATCGGAACCCTTTCGGATCCCCCATCCCCATGCCAGATCCGTCGTTCCTGTGCCCTTGCCATCCTCCCTCGCCATCCTCCCTTATCGTTCTCTCCTCTTCTTCCCATCTCCTGGTGAGTATTAGTAATGGTTGCGGTGACTGCAGGGGTGACGGTGATGGAGCTGTCACCACATGCCATTTTCTCCTCTTCTAATTTTTGATGTTCGAATTTAAATTTATGATATTTATTAAATTAATGATGTTTGAATTTAACTTATGTGCGGGACGTGTATCCCAGCCCTCTTCATTTGCAATGCTGCTCAGTACTTTGGAATCTCCTGAGTGGGATTTGCTTGGATGCTCTGTTGGGGTGGTAGGGGGTGCCGCCTCCACAGATGCCACAGCTCGACCCATCGGCATGGGATGCGCGACTCGATTTCCTTATATGACCTTTAAATAATTTGAGTCAACCCCTGAGCAGATGGAGTCGACCTCAAGCTCGGAGACAGCATAACAGCTAGTTTTGTTTATCTTTATGGTGTATTTATTTTATTTGCTTTTCATACTTACCTTTTATCATTTCAATTCTTGCATTGCTTGCCATAATTGTATAATTAATCTATGAATCTATTTATTTTATTTTCAGAGATTATAGGATGACTACTTTTAGAGGATGAAGTCGTGCTAGTCGAGGAGAGAGCTCCAGAGGATAGAGCTCTCGAGGAGAGAGCTCCCATGGGGCCAGCTCATATGGTTCTACAGCATCCACACCACTCGGTAAACTCTAGTACTTTAAAAATTCTCTTTTAGATTGTTTTGTCCTTTGTTATCTAATATAATATTCTTTATGATATTTTGCTGCTCTCAGATTCGGACGACATGGGATCACCATTGACCCTACAGTCACATGGAGCAGTGGCCAACTCTTAGCCTTAGCATCGTGGTAGAGGACCCGTCCAGCTCGATCGAAAGATAGAGAGCTCACCCACATTCAGAGTAGCTCGTAAGTACTAGATCTTCGAGGAATATGTCTAAAGTTTAATCATTTTAGAATCAATATTTATTGTTCAAAATCAATTTATAGGACATTTAGGAAGCCTGAGATATCCCGCATGATTATCGAGATCATCCAATGATTGATGCCGGAGCCGGTGAATGAGTTCTCCAGTTGGCCATCGGGGGCTCGTGATGTGGCATGGGAGATGCTCCTGGTAAGTCAAAGATATTTAATTTTAAATTCATGGTACATTTACATTCTATTTATTAATACATGCTTCTAATTGTAGGAAATACTATCAATTCAAAACTCCTAGGATGAAGAGACTGGCCATTGGACCTTCGAGGAGGTTGCCACATATAGGCTCCAGGATGGACTATACAATCTCAGACAGTCCGTCATTGAGTTCTCCATTTTCGAGTGACCATCGGATTGAAAGTCTTTTACGGATCATTAGATGTGGAGAGATGTATGGGAGGCCCCCTGTGATCAATGGAGCAGTGAAGACTACTTTGGTAGATGGTAGAAGGCTCAACAAAATCAGACCATCTAGTAGGATTTGATCAAGCACACCAGCAGCTCCATTGACACAAATATTATAGCAAATAGATTTGTAAAAATTCTAAATTTATATTAATCTCATATTTAGTTGATCATATGTATATTTTATTAACTTAATTTTATTATTTATTTATTATAGACACGACAGCTGGGTCATGTACCAAAATAGCTATAGTTGTAGGAGGCCACACATCAATCTAAGAGGACCGGTGATTACTTAGATTTTAGATCCAAACAAATCGTAGTAACTTAAACATCATTTACTAAATTTTTATATATATTGATATGTATAATAGTATTAATGAATTTCTAAACTATATAGGCGGTTTATGTGCAGTACATCGTAGTGCGGCATAGTGAGGACCTGTCCTCTCAACCCCTCCTTGACCTCGAAGGATGGCTCAGGATCATCGAAGGGGTGAATAGGAGCCAGGTCATAGGGCTTGAGCTTAGCATCGAGCATCCAGCAGCTTGCTGGTCTTCGACATCCTCATCTCAGGCCTTGATCACCTAGATGTGGGGTGATGCGTATATCGAAGAGGTTGTATAAAGGCTTTTTTGCTAGCAACCTTAGAGCTTTCTAGATGTCATTCACGAGATGGACAATTGTTAAGATTCTTCAGGATCCACATCTGTACGATCAACTGAGCTCGTTGTTACAACTATCACAATAGGTAAGTTAAGCAGTATTAATAAATTTTTTACTTATTTTAAATTTTATATTTAGAAGCTTCACATAGTTAGACTTGAATCGAAGAAAGAGATCTAAGGGTCAAAAGTCAATTTATCTATCTGACAGATGGGCTAGAGATGTAGATACATCCATATCATCGAATGAAATATGTAGAAATAATCCATTCAAGAATTAAAGGAGTATATCGAAATATATCCCTCCATCCCAATTTAGACTTCAAGCGGGAGTAAGGGGGTACCTAGGAGGTCAAAATTTAATCTAACCATCTAATGGATGGGTCGGAGGTATCTATAGCTCTGTATCATCGAATAAAATATATAAAAATAATTTATTCGAGAATCAGAGGAGTATTTCGAAATATATCCCTCCATACTGGTTTAGACTTCAAGCGAGAGAGAGAGGATATCCAGGGATCAAAATTCAATCTTACTATCCGATAGACTGACCGGAGGTGTCTATAGCTCTGTATCATCGAATAAAATATATAAAAATAATCTATTCAAGAATTGAAGGAGTATATCAAAATATACTCCTCCGTAAAGGTTTAGGCTTGAGGCACACTAATTACTTGAGTTTTATAATTTCAATTAATTTAGCTCTAAAGTTATTAATAATATTTTATTTTTTATTATAGGATGTTGGGATATCCGACTCTCATCCACCTGCTATTGCAGATGATGTACAAGAGCAGAAGGAGGAGGATCTTCATTGATTATTTTTAGTTTGATGTAACGTATTTAATTTGATATTTGAATAATATTATCTTGTATAATTGGATAATTCATATTTTTATATGATATTAATTTTTATTTATGATGATGATAGTTAATTGTTAGCTGTCATAATATCTGTAAATATATATTGATTGTTAATTTAATTATAGCAGGTTTTAGTAAATATATTTGATGAAATATTTTTTAAAATATCTATTATTAGCAATGGCTAAATCCATCACTAATACCATCACTAACTATTAACGATAGCTATAGCTTATTAGCGATGGATTACAGCAGTTGCTAATATATTTTTAATTTTTTAATATAATTAAAAAATGATCTGAAAATTATTATCAGCGACGGACTTGCCGTCACTAATTATTATCGCTAATACTTTATTAGTGACGGCTTTTCCTACCGTCGCTAATAATGATCTTCAGCGATCAATTTTTTAATGACTTTTTAGATATTAACGATAGTATTTAACCATTGCTAATAATTAATTTCTTATAGTGACTCACTGACCTTTAGGTCAACCCCTAGCCAATCATCGGGCGGGATTCTTTCAACTTCTGGATCGACATCTCATCATCCACAGGAATGAAACCCATGACCGATGCGACCTCTAGGTCGTGATTTCATCGATCACTAGAGATAAAATCCTATAGTTCATATTGATATGGATCTAATCAGGATAGCACCTCGACCATGGGCCGACACCAATCCACCGACTCATTGGGCTATGTGGACAATTTGCTGGAATCTCCTAATAAACTCTCAGAATGTAGCCACTTGGGCATAACAATATCCATGACTAACTAACTACAGGCTTAGGTCTGATGGCCTATACTATCTAAGCATAACAAACTTTGATACCTCTATATATAAGAAGGTAATAAAGGGACCCTCGGATAAGCTTTGGTAAGCCAATCCATGCCATTCTCAGCTTCGATACTCTCTCTATTTGTGCTCAAGCTCCAACTGACTTAACCATCGGAGGGTCCTCCATTGGAGACCCCACCTTCAGTGTGAGTGGGCTTCTTTTGCAAGTCTGTTCGGTGTTTCGGCATCCAGATCACCCTCCATCTTCGGCCACATCAGCACCTCCAGACTCTTGACGTACTATAATCCATTTTGATTCATTTAATAATCGAATCGGGACATAATCTGACTTATTTAATCTGTATAAGATTTATTTAATCTATTTAAAATTTACTTAATCTATTTTTGACCCATTTAACTCGATCTGCTTAACCTATTTAATCTGTTAATTTTTTAAAATAAACTTGATCTATTTAATAAATAGATTAATAAATCAAATGAGGTTATCTATCTAATAAATAGGTTGGATTCAGATTGATAAATTTTTGACTAGATCCATATCTAACCCGATCTAACCCATTTGCCACCCATACTCATAGATAGGGGATTGGTTGTCTCTGGCCTAATGAATTAGATCTATTTCTACTGATAGTAGAACTTTTGTGACTTTTTGCCAATAGTGATTTTAGAAAATCGAGGTATTAGAAAATAGTGTTTTGTAAATAGTGCTTTTATGATATAGATATTTTTTAAATAAAAATATTCTTAATAGATACTTAGTAATTAAATTATAAAATGCTTTCCATATTACAAAACGGCAATAATAGACATTATATAGTGCTCATAGTAAAATAAATATAATATAATATATTACTATAATAATAATATGAGATATAATATTGTATGTTATAACATAATAATATAACATGATAAGATATATAATAACATGCTATAATATAACATAATATATTATTATTAAATATGATATAATGTAATCTAATTTATATATATTAAAATAGAGGCTTCTGTGTTGGCAGAGCCTCCATTTGATATGTATTCGAATAGCATTTATTTTCAAATGAGTGTTACTTGAGCCATCCACATATTTTTTCACACCTAATGATCTATGCATTTATTTCTTTTGGAGAGTCCAGTTCTTCTCTCATTCTCCTCCTCTTCTGTCACTCTCTCCACCACCACTATTGTAACACCCCACCCCTGATTATCGGATGAAAATGCTACACTCCAACCTTAAATAAGAGTGAATCCGCCCTTACATAAGGGCAAAGAAAAAGTACTAACTGTACCTGCTCAAGATCGACTCAATCAATATATTATATCATTGCCCATAATAATTCCATTAACACATCACCATTCTCAGTGTCAATCTATATCTTCATTCATCCACCATGCTTTATACATATACTACAACATAACATATTCAACCTATACTGATCACATATAAGACTTAAACATCTATTACAAAGTACATTACAACTTAAATTTCACACATATTCATCTCCAAAACTACCATGAGCTCAAAAAGTGCTCCCACCAGTTGACCTATCCAAACTCTACTATGTTGATTCATGGTGCTAAAATCTATCCAAAAAAATAAATAACCCACATAATGAGACTGACATCCCAATGAGTGAATGGTTCATATAACAGTGAAAAAATTGAGAAAGAATCAATTGTTAAACATATTTAACTAATATTCACTATACTTGCATCATATGTATGTCTGTTATACTTTTAGAAATATTTGTAAGCTAACCATAAGTAACACAAAACCACATGAGGAATCATGCCATGCAAGAGATCCAGTCATGTATCAGATTAACCATATGAAAGGTCAAGCCAACTAAAGAACATTTCCAACACAAATAACTAGTTTCGATCAACTACTTCTTGACACCATCAAGCCCCCCAGCATATTTTACCATCAAGCTTAAGCTGTCATCTTTCTCAGTTAGTCTTACCACAGGTTCATCACCATAGGCATATTATAATGCTACCACATGCGCTCTTCTTGGCCACAGAAGCATAATTCTCGCCACAGGTTATTTCCATAAGTATTTGGTTATGTCATTAGAGGCGCACTCATTGGCCACAGATGCATAACACACCACTTGGGTTATTTGGCCACAGGCATGCTCTTTGGCCATAGGCTTTGATATCGCCACAGATTTATCACCACAGGCTTATACTCTTGCCACAGGCTCATTGCCATAGACTTGGTTCACTAATTAGTTTCTCCTATAGCATAGTATAGTATTGTTCATTAATACACACATATGCAAATGGTGCGGACACCAAAGCCATTAAAAGTCGGCGACATGATTTGGATTCGATTTGGATCGAAGAAGCCCTATTAGAATGACTCTACTTCAGTTATTTATTTTCAGTCAATAAGTTATTTTGGTGCATTTAGTTTTGGATCTATGGGGTCATACTTGAATTTGTATTGGGTTTGTCTATGTCATCTTTGGAGCCACCGCTCTCCATACGCCCAGGGAGAAAATATGCATGCCAGCATGTGCCATGCCCAAGAATTCTTATGCTAAGTTATGCCTGAAGTGGATTTTAGTGCCGGGTAAATGGTAATTTAAAATTTTTCAAAATCACTATTTTACAGCTAAAATTATTAATTAATCTAATTAATTTACATGTGTTTACCCTACACTAGGATCTAAATATGATATACAGCATGCATGCATTTAAATTTGAAATTCAAATTTGAACAGTAAATAATTTACTGTTATGTATTCAGAACACAATACTTTTGTGCGGATAGTCGATCGCCGTAATTTGATCATCGTCGGGAGGGTCTGATCGTCGCAACGCAGCTACACAGTGTGTTTGACCTCTGTGGATCGTCCACACGAAGCTTCCGATCTGATCGGCTCCTCACGAATGCTAGTTCGTGATTGCACTTTTTTGATGGCTGATGTTGATCGAACTCCTTCGATCGATGTCTGCCGACTCCTCGGATGCTCCAGATCATCAGCAAAGATGGTAGAGAGGTTGATGATGCTCTCCTTG
>KE504642.1:1571180-1589005 GCA_000441515.1 Elaeis oleifera | reverse complement strand
CCACGCAAGCCTATCCTACCAAGAGAAGATCTGTTTCTTCCAAAATTTTTATCTATCATGATGAGAGAAAAGAGTGATCCTTTATTCTATAGATCATATGCTATCAAGGACCTTCGTTCTTTCTCAGTTGATTTTTGATTTTGATTTTTTCTGTTAGGTCCGATGCTGGTAAAGACCTAATTTTTATCGGCGGATCTGTTTGGTTAAAAGATTAATAGCCCTAATCAGGATACTTTCTTAACTATCACGATCTAGATTTTTATCATCTTTTCGAATTTTCTCACAGATTTAATATTTTACTCTTCCTCATCCCATACATATTTTTTTTTGCATTTACTCATGAGTATGTTTAATTTTTGCTATTTATTTATGTATTTTTTATTGCTAATTATTTATTGATCTCTAGAATGATATTCATCTACAGCATTTAGATTGATCTCGCTTTGATCTCATATCAATCAATCATACCTCCTGAGCAGAATATAGGCAACTATACTATCTGTCCTGAAAATAATGATGCCCTGATCAGACCTGATTTATTATTGATGAATAGAAGAGAGCTTGATCTTTAAGATTGATTTCTTTCTCTTTTCTTTAGGATTGTCCCGCATCAACAAATAAATTGGGTTAGAATAAATTTCATGCCAAGGATTATGCTATCTATGCTAATCACACACATTCATACTGCTCATAAGAATCTTATCCGTAGGAAGTCTCTTATATTTACATGCTTGCATACACCTTCATATCTAAGCCATAAACAATAAGAAACCTGATTGTTTTTAAATAAATCCTTTTCACAGCAAAACATGATGAAAATGCCAAAGTTATATGAAATTCACTTATCTCGAATTAGCTACTGTACACTCCGGTGCTTAACTGATTCCAAAGCCCCTTTTTAGCTCTTTCCTTCCTATGAAGTTGATACGCACTGATTAATGTCATATTAATATGATACATGAGTAGAAGAACACATCTTGCTTCTTTACACTCATTCTTATCTTTTTAGTTCTCATTTTTGTTCTTCTTGCTTTGTCCTGCTTAGGGTTAGCTTAACCCTTAACATAAACTTTAGAATTTCAGTAAATTAACTGTATTTCAATTTTATAATTAATCCCAAATTTAATTAACACAAATTTCAAGCTATTGGCTAAAAATATTTCAAACTATTTTCTGGCTTCAGAAAATTACAGCGGTAATTCATCTTTACTTTAAAGTTAAACTCATAATTTGATTCTCCAAAATATTGAATTTGATGGTGCTTATTAAAAACTCTATTTAGTCTAGCTTAGGGATCAAAATTCTTACCTTAGATGACCCAAAATCCCTGCTGAAATTAACCCAGTCTTCTTTATTTTTAGCTAACAAAAATTTCTGCAACCTTCCTTTCTTCCAAATTAAATTCTCCATCTCCAGCTGAATTTCTTTAATTTTAACTGAAAATCAGACCCTCTCCAGCTCTTCTCCCTCTCTGTTCTTTCTGGTTTTTATAGAAGAGTTAAATTTGCAGCCAGGAGAAATCGGTAGATAGGCTTGGGTAGAAAATAAAATAAGAGAGCTGCTGCCACTTGTCACCCTCATAACAGATCTAAAATTAATGCATTTGCCGATATGTTGCTGAGAAGGATTTCTATCTTTTCTTAATGCCACACAGCTACTGAATAAACCCCTTAAGTGTCCCATTAAAATCAAAATTTTAAATATCTGGGTCTACTTATGTTTACTGATTTTCTGCAGCAGAGCTGGCTCGCTTGAATTCGAGTCAGCTCGCCACACTCTATCACCAAAATACATATTGTTCATAAAATTCCATTATAATTAACTTCTCTAGTTTCATGTCTGGTTACTTACCAATTTCAGCTCTATTTAACTTTATTTGATTTACATCTTCAATTCCATATAAGCTTATGGATTTCCTCATCAAACTTGAGCTGATTTTTTTTCATTTACTAGACAAATTCAACCTCAAGAAAGCCTAAGGAATTATGGTTTTTCTGATGTGGTGCTCAGTGGATTTCCACCTTTTATTTATCTAATGAAGCTACTCGATCATCTCCCCAAATACTTTTTTTAAAAAAATTGGACAAGAACATCCCAGTTTCAAAATCTCGATCTACTGTTTACCGTGACTTGAGTCGGCTCCTCAAAATTGGAGTCGACTCCATCCCCTGGATTTGCTGAAATTTCATTAAATCATTAGCTTTCGCTTCAAAATTCATACCCACACCAATATTTCTTAAGAATCCTTCAAGATACCATTTATTCTATACCTAATAACTACCAAATTTAGCTTTAATGCCATTTTTATTAATCAAGTTTCTCAACCCTTTGCTCTTCTGAATTAACAATTAAATTTGTGCTCCACTAATACTAGTCAACCAGGATTCAAACACTCAAATACATTACATTCTCAATTTGGGATGTTGCAACTACCCTCATCTCTGACCCCTCCCTTATATTGGCTATGACTGTGCGGCCCTCGACACCCACCTCGACTCTGGCATCTCCCTCCTCGATGTTTGCAATTCCCTCATTGTCCATATCGATTGCTTCTGCATCCGAAGCTGCGACAGCCTAGAGTGCATCACTGTTCCCGATGGCGGTGTTTGCCACCATCCACTCCCTCATCGAGTCCTAGCTTGGCATCCTGGCCACTACCTAGACCCCTCCCTCGACCCCAACCTTCTCCTCTCCTCCCCCGTGGCTACCTCTACCGCCCCTACCTCTCCGACCCCTCCACCTCCCTCTCCTCCCTTGGCCTCTCCCACGACTTCATCGTCTTCTTCTCCTACTTCGGTTTCACCCACTCCATAGCCCCTAGGCCTCCCCTCTTACACTTACAGGCTCCTTCGGCCAGAAGATGACTGTAGATGATCTCATTGCCTGCCAGATCCATGTCTCCCCTCAAGAAGCCCCCAACTGCTCCTCTGCCTCCTTCGACCATAAGGCCGCCCATGCCTTTCAGCTCTATATCATCGAGACCCTTGCCTTCATCGTCAAGTGCAGCAGCTTCCTCTACCACCACGTCACAGGTGCCGGTGCCCTTGCTGTCAACTTCATCTATGAGCCCCCTCAGTGCAGAAACGTGGAGGCCCTCACCCTCATTCGAGATCCCGACGAAAAGGCCCTCGTGGAGGCAATTGCCACCGGCCTCGGTATGCACCGCATCGACTTTATTTCACGCAAGCCATCTATTGGAAATGGGGCACTGGGGAGTATACGATGTCTAACCGAGAGGTGCTGGATCTAGGTTGAGAGGGGATCCCAGAGTGGATCACCGCCATGGTCAAGTTGGAGGTGGGCGAGGATGGCGCTGTCGACGTGCACTTTGAGGCATTCTGAATGAGCCACATGTACGTCGATTATTCAAGGAGGGTGGTTTGTGATGGAGTTTGACGTGGATGATGATTTGAGGCTGTTGAGGATGAAGAAGGATGTGGTTGTTGGTGGAAGGATGCGAGGGAGGTCGACAATAACTTCTTTTGGTGTCTGTCAAGATCTCCGATCACCAGGTTAGTGGGTCTCTATATCGTTACCCTTTTTGCTAATTTGAATATATTTATTATAGGATGGAATATGAATTTATGATCTATTTTTTTAAAGAATTCTATTATTAACCATAGCAAAAATTCACATGTGGCCACGTAGGTTGTGAAGTGTAAACAATTGTTGTGGATGCCATTACTTGAATTACATGATCTTGAGATATAAAGAGAAAATTCCTTAGTATAATTTAATGGCCATTTAAATCTCTATAAATTTAGAGAGATTTTGATATTAAATTTAAAATTATATGATTTATAACCTTTGAGTCAGAATGAATGCATTTGCTATATGGATTCTTCGTCGTCTTCTTCTTCACCATCAATCGATCGTATCATTTTAGATTGTGGTGACAATAGTTTTAGGAATCACTAGTCTCTATCTTTTTAAATTATAATTATCATGATGGATCTAGATACCTTTTTTTTTGTCTCAAATTTGATTGCTACAATTGAGATTTTATGTATCATATATGGTGCAAAATTGAAATTTTATACTTATATATATATATATATATATTAAATAATAACTTCTGCATTGACACAACCTCCGTATGTAAGCCCCATCGCAACAATATAACAAAATCCTTACGTAGGAGAAGAAAAAATGAAAAAATTTAAAATAATTAAAAATAAAATAATAAATTTATGAAGAGAGTTCATGGAACCATGATCGTCGATCTTCAAAACATTTGTCATGTAATGCATAAAATATAATTTTTTATTATTTTAATTATTTTTAAAATATTTCTAAAATAGATATAATAGAATAGATAAATAGTATAATATATTTTTTAAAAATCGTGTCCATATATTGTATGGGATTATGAGCTAGTATAATAATATAATATAATATAATATTATATTATATTATTATATTTTGATATAATATTATTGAAACCTGTACCCCTAGAAATGACAACTCATCCCAGCAGCCATTAGTAGTTTTGATGACGGGTCTCATGAGCTTCTTTTTTTTTTTTTTTATTAAAATAAAAGTAACAAAATTTTTTCACATCAAATTATATTATAACTAAGTTGGCTGGTTAAATGTATACGGGCACAACAACACTTAACAATGAGAAATATACACATCGTAGACTTTGAATTTCACAGCCCACCTGGCCTTCAATTTCAGAAGTTCAATTTTTTTCTTTGTTAAAATATCCCTGCAGAGTCTTGTTGCTTCGCGACCTGGACCGCTAGCTTCCTAGCCGTTCGAAGCCCACCTTGTCTTCAACTTGGCATATTTAAATATTATTTAATGCAACAATTATCTTAATGCCGACCATGTGTTGGGTTTCCGCAATAATTAAAATTGACGTGACAACCAACAGTCGTCCTTGCTGACAAGGTAACAATGGGTGAAATCAATGGCCAGGGTCTTGATCACTTTGGCCAAATCCAGATCATTAATGTGCTCGTCAAAAATATAAAATTAAAATAATAAAATATAATCTACTTCACGAATTTAATCGATATTTGATTCATCATAAATAAATTTAAATTTTATTAAATAAATTTAAATTATAATAAATTAATTTATTAATTATTTATTATTTGAATCGGATTCATATTTCAACCATCTAATCTGTTTAATCCATCTAATTCATATAATTTTGAATTGAATCAGATTAAGTAGTATATTAAATTATTTAAATAAAATGAGTAATGGGCTAATGGGTTTCTTCCATCCCTTTAGCATGCTTTTTGTCTGATTCCTCGAGTAATCGAGTCAAATCCCATGGTGGACAACACGCCACGCTGCCCCTTGTATTTTTGAAATGACCCGATCGGCCAGCCCCAATTCATGCCTAGGGTTCCACTCCTTCCTTCTTCTTTCTCTTCCCACCACCTACATCGCTATATGGCCGTCAAGTCCCTCTTCCAGGTCTTCTCCCTCCATTCCTTTTCGGCACCAATGGCCTTCCCTCTCCACCCATTCCTCTGCCTACAACTCTTGCTCCAATGGCACCGACGTATCTGCCCGCAACCACCCATCTACAAGGTCAAGGCCAGTGACGGATGAGGACAAAGGTGGAGTTTAGGATGAAGGCGGTTGAGAGATGATTGCGATGGGTTCGAGACGGAGCGGATTGCGGTAGAGTTCAGGATGGATGAGGACGAGGGCAGAGCAGGAGGCGATCGAGAGCTCTGGTGGGGCAGAGCTAGAGATGGCGAGAGTAGGACTGATAATTTGTGTTCTCGGATTGTAAACGGATCGTGTCAACTTGAGGATATAATACAGATTAGCTCAACTCGAATACGATCCGTTCAATTAAATGGGCTGACCTATGGAACACGAACACGATACGAATATATACGGATTGACATGACACAATCCATTTGATATGATTAATAATCGTATTGGCAGGTCAAATGGATACACGACCAGCCTAATGACTCGTTTAACTATTTAAATTATTTATAAAATTTAATTAAATAATCAAAATTTAGTGAGAAAACTAAATAATATAAAAATAATTATTTACGTGCTATGCTAATTTATAGCTCTGAATTCTATCGTTATTTTAGGTTAGGGTTATAATTTTTTGATTTTTCTCATTTACCTTCAAGTAATTTTAAAATAAATATATTAAATATATTTAAACGTGTCATATAATCCATTAACTTATTTTAACCCATTTAGTTAAATGGATCAAAATGAGTCAAAATGAGTTACGCGGGTCAACCTGCTTAAGGTACGAATTTGTCGTATCATAAATGGATCAATTCATTTATGACTCGAATCCATTTTTGTAAATCTGAATCCATTTAAGTATGTATCGTGTCGTGTCCGTGTCAATAAGCCGTGTCGAAAATTGCCAGCCCTAGGCGAGAGCTTGGATTGGGGAAGAGGTGGCCGAGAGTATGGTGAGGACGGTCTCAAACTCCAATCACCTGAGGAATCAGGAAAAGGTGCACTGAAGGGTGAAGCGATGGTCGAGCAGAGTTGCGGCAAGATAGACAGTAGGTTTTATTTATTATTATTATTATTATTGTTTTAAAACAGGTCGTAAACAGGTTGGGTTCTTATTTCTTAACTAGGTCTTAAACGAGTTGTAAACAAAGGTCGAATAACCTATTTATTAAATAGATTGGGTTTGAATTTTAAAATCTGACCTATTTAGTAAATAGGTCGGATCTAGATTTAGATTTTTTGGCTCGACCTCCTATTTGATCCGATCCATTTATATCCGATCTGACCTGATTGCTACTCTTAATGAAAGTACTTTCTCTCATGGTACCAACAATTGCATCATTCATGCAAGCATATAAAGTTAACAAAAAAGTTTAAAGATATTGCTGCAATTAGAGGCTCGAATGGTTTGGATGGATCAATCTCTGCATCCATCTTGACAAGCTATTATCCGCTTTGGCTTCTAACATGTCAAGATGTCGTTTTGGGCCTATGGCCTCTAGTATATCGAGATGCCGTCTTAAACCTCATAGTTCTATCCTATGTAAAAGACGTCTCGCTAGGGAAGGTAATATCTTAATCCCATATAAATCAAAGTCTCTCTTGACTTGCAACCGATATGGGATTAAAAATATCTTTCCCTCGCAACAAGATGAAAGGCTTCATATCTCTTGAAGACTAATAATCCAAGTGGTACTTCCAATTGTGATGATCTCTTGTAAAAAGTGATTCTCAATAATCAGGTTATTGAAAAGTGTTATATCGGAAGTGGACTTCTTCGTGATGTTCTGTTTTTCTGAATTTTGAAGAGGCTAGGGCTTTCCCTTCTTATCTGTTTAATACGCCGGTGCAAAAATATGATATATTTTTTCATTTGAGACTAAGAGGAGCTAATCTCCATATTTTCTGGCCTACACTCACTGTATCTTAGAAGCTGATTTCAACAAAATCGAACCTGTAACCTCTTACCCATGTAATATTATCTGAGTAAGCACTTGGTGATAATGAGATACCATCTAAATATTGTGATTGGTAAAATTTCTTTTCTTTTTTTTAATTTTTATTTGCAGGTACTAATTTATAATGGTTATAATCAATTATGTAGTAAGTATTTATTTCAAAAGGATCCAGGTCAAACTAAACTCAAAAAATAATGTTCACTATTTTTTTCTAATTGAATGGAATGGTGTAGAGATGTTTTACTATTGGCTGGATCTAAATCTTACAGTAAATTAATCAATTAAAAAAATAATGCTCTACAAGCCAATCGCATAGATGATGCGATGAAATTATTCTATATTATCTTCTTACTCATATGCATGACATTGGTTATTTATATTTATGAGATATTGTATTTCGTCATTTGCTGTATCATATTATGACTTAATTATGATTATGACGATCTTTATAGATTAGAATAATGATTTTAGGGCCATGATAAGATCATGCCAGTGAGACCTAAAATCTTGATAGCCCCAGTCTAAAATATTTTCGATCGTAGGATCATCGAGTCGAAGATCGATGATGTCGGTAAGACTGGTACATCCTATATATGCTCGATGGAGAGGGTGATTGATCTCACAATTACTTATGTGGTGATACTAATATAAAGATATAGGTGTCTATTGGAGAATGAGTATATTGAATTGATCCACAGGGAGAACATCTGATGGAGCCTTATCAGCATGTCAAAAGATGGTTCTCCAGTGGAAGTTGTGCAAGTGATCTTTAGACTTGAGATCATCATGGTACCTTGTGTATATGGATCCATGCTTTGATTCATACCTTAGCATGACTCTTTAAGACATATGTGGGATGTTCTGGATTTGATGAAGTGTGCACAGAGGTTATGAGTGATTAACAAGTAATCGGTCATTTCTTATAAGAGGAGAGAACATCCTATGTGGTCTCATAGGATGATGACTCAGAGAGTCTTTGGCTAAAGTAGAGATGAACATTGAAAATAGTTTCTATTGGTTCATCAATCGAGTCATCATCATCAGATCGGGATACATATGAATAGATTTTTAGGCTTGACATGATTCCATACCCATGGCCTATCTAGGATATTGTGTGATCGAAGGATTGAATTGTACAGTAACTCATCATGGAAGGATAATTTTGGTATTCTGTCAAATTTCATATTTTTTTGATAGTCATGATACGTTGCTAGACGTCAATCTTGACTTGTGAGTCTTAGTGAATTAAAAATTTAATTCAGCAAGTTAATTAGAAGGATTCTAATTAATTGATGGACTTTGGTTCATTGTGTATTGGGCCTAATTAGATTAGGTGCACATGAATCTGGACCTACTGCTGGCTAGATGTGGAACCCAATAGATCATATACAAAAAAAAAATAGATCTAGGCTTTTGATTAGATCTTGTTGAACCTAATTGAATCAGAATTTGGTTAAAATTCTAAATGAGTTTGAGTTCAATATGCTCGCACGTGTTTAAACCCTAATCCCTAATCTATTTGGATTCATGATTACTTTTGGTTTTTGAACGGTCAAGACCAAAATTAATTGGACTCTTGATTGGCCTTTAAATGGTTAAAGGCTTATCATGAAAAGGTTTCATGGCTCCTTGATTAATGGGCGTCCAAATGTTGGATGAATGGAAAGATCCAGCCTTAATTCTTTTCTCTTCCTTGGGTTTTTCGTGAAAGTTGTTTCACCTATTAAATAGGAGGCGCCCCTTCCTATCTATTCATTTAAGGGGAGTCCATAACTCCTTGAATTCCTTCCACGCCATTTGATGTGCCTCTTGGGAATTCACGTGGAGAAAGTCTAAGCACCATAAGATGGCGCCATTTAAGAGGAGTCCACGGTTCTTGATAGACCTCCATGCCTATTCCTCTTTCCTTGCGTGAAGAGTTCACGTTAAGAAGCAATTTTCCCGTGTGTTGCATCCCAAAACATCACGCCCTTGGCGAGTCCAAGAGTTGGACGTTACATAAAGTTATCTCATGTGTCCCTCCACTCCACATGTCTCTTGGTGTGGCGTCCCAGGAGTTATGAACTTTTAAGCACATGTTAAAAGGAATAATGTGACGAAAATTTCTCTGGACACCCCAGATGATGTGTGCACGTGTGAAGGTGTTCGCGCTAAAAATATTTCTTGCCTTCAAGAGTTGGAGGATCTAGGAAACTCTACGTGAAGAGGGTCTTCACGCCTAAGAGTTTCTTGCGCCCATTTTTGTTCACATGAAGATGGTCTTTACGCCCATGATGTTACACACAAACTAGGGAGGAGTCCCTCTCAAGAAGAACTCCTTCATCCCTCACAAGATAGAGTTTTTATAACTCATAGATTGGCACGCCCAAGGGTTGGCGATTGAGGGAATTAGAGTTCTATCTTGATTCCTTGTTGAGTCGAGATTTAGGTCTAAAATAGGGGCTGTTTTATGCTATGAGATTGAGTACATCTATGAGATCAAAAATCAAATCTAATGATGTGATTCAATAGGTCCATTTATTTGGACGGCATTAGGTTCAATTGTTGGACAGCATAAGGTCCAATTATTGGATAGTAAGAGGAAAAAAAGAGATAAGAAATTCACCAAGAGTTGGTGATGCAGGAAAGGAGCAGCTGCTGAATTTTTTGAAAAAATTTTCAACGAATCCAGATTGGTGAGAGTCCTAGATCGAGACTCATGTGGATCACCATTGGAGGGCACATGCTTGGGTGCTTCAAGGAATCCAATCTACATACGATTCATATCTGATTGTATGGTATAACATTTCTGACCTTTTATTTGTATACTATGTGGTATGTGTTTGATTGACTTCATCAAGGTGATTTTGGATTTTGAATTCGGATCATGTGTTTTCAAGAGTTGTTACATGTTAAAATTTTAAATCCAATTTCACTATACATTCAATCCCAATACCAACCAAATCTTTCACAAATCACATTATCAAAATATGCTTCAAGATTAATCACATTATCGAAATCTTTCATTCCAGCCGAGACCAATTCAAGAAGATCAAAATTAATCAAAATACATGAAAATAACTTGAAGGGATTATAAAACCATCCCAACTAGAAGAACTTCTATTCCAGAGATTGGCATTTTTGAAAATATTTTTTGCTGAACTGATAAGTATTTTGTCATGCCCAAACTCAGCACCTGGATCATATACATGATGGCTACACACTCCTTGGGACAAGATTCTAAGGAATATACATGATCTTAAAATTCATTACAACCTCAAGATATTGTAAACACTATTGATCTCAATGCGTAATAAATATCCCACACTAGCAAATATCAAATCTTATCCAATTTACAAAAGTTGGTCATCTAACTATTATTGATGATACTCTATCTAATCATTTTTTTCAATAGAGATCCCAATCTTAACCGAGTATGAGCATCCTATAACTCTGAAAAGAAGGAAAGAATGGGGATTGCGAGCTTTACAACCCAGTAAGAATTCCATCACATATACATCAATATAATAATATCATTTAAAATAATGAATGAGCAATTGTTAAAGAGAAATTAATCATAAATCACAAAATCTCATATCAGACATGCAATATAACTCAACAGTTATATAATATATATCAAACCATATACTATCATAAATCCACAATAAATATCATGTATGTTTCTGACTTATCGTTCATGTTTCACCAATATTTTCCAAATCAATTATCGTCTTTTAGTATAGACTAATCATAATCATACTTTGGCCTATGACTAGCAAACCATAATCTATGCTTCGGCCCATGGTAGCAATCTGTAATAACTACGCTTCAGCTCACAGTGATAAACTACAATAACTATGCTTCGACTCGTCGTGATAAATCAGAATATCCGTGCTTTAGCCCGCAGTGACAAACCAAGATATCCGCACTTCAGCACATGATGGTAAACCAAGATGTCATGATTCGGTCCATAACTGACAATCCAATATATCACAATTCGGATCATGACCGGCAATCCATATCATAGTTAGTCCAAATCTCCTTTCAAATCAACAGTTATTCAATAATTTGTATTACATTCTTGTTCAGTTTCAAAACATCAGACATCATATTTTAATAATTAAAATAGTCAACATGTGATCCATATATATAACACAGAATCATATATCCAAATAAAACTAGAATAATCATATATGGTTCGAAAATATACATATAGGTGATTATGTAAAAGATTTTATCTGTATCAGTCTCAGATCTAAGTACAGCTATTGATTAACCCTTCGATTTATGAACTCAAGATCTAAGTATTTTCGCTCAATACCTTGTATAGATAATTGCACATCTACATATTAATCAAGATCAAACATAAAAATTATATATGATTATGGATATCATGGTAAATAACCCTAATACTACAGGTCTAACACTCCTCACAGGGTTAACATGTCAATCTAAACATACCTAAACATCTGGACCCTTTACTAGTCCCTAGAATTTCTAAAGAGAAATCCATGAAGAGAGAGAAATAATCTATAGAGAACAAGTAGAGAGAGAAACTAATAGAGAGAGATAGTGGAGAGAGAGAGGAAAAAGAAGAGGAGAAAACTCCTCTTTTTTCCTTTTCCTTTTTTTTCTGTATTCTTTTTTTTCTTCTTCTTCTTTTTCTCATTTTCTTTCTTCTTCATTGAACAAGGAAGGGGTCTTAAGCTAACCCACCTCCCATGGTCATGGACTTCTCTGGCAGTGCATCAGATGGCTGCGGTGGGGTGGCTCCGGCCTCGGTGACCAAGACAAGGCCACAATCTGGTGATGGTAGCTGGTCCAACAGAAAGAAAAGAAAGAAAGTAGAAATAGGGGATGTTCGGTCCCTTATGAAATTTGACGATCGGTGGCTCAATCTGACTGTCAATGGCTTTATGGAGTTTGAAAAGAAAGAGGGAGGAGAGTGGGAGATCAATACCTTATGTTTGATGATGAATCCATGGTAACTCTTAGGAAAGAACTCTCTAAACCTTTGATTTTGCTAGCAATTTATTGAAAAATTGGATAATGTCTAGAGGAAGTGGGCCTGGAGATTTATAGACGAGAGTCCTAGGGTTTTCATCAGATTTTGGTTGGCCCTAGGACTTCTTTCTTGATTGGATTTGAAGAGAAAGACTCCATCGGTAGTCCTCTTCTTCTGCCTCATGTATTCAACGCGTGAGGTTTCAACTATTTTTTCTCTTTTTTTTGCTTGCTTTAAGATTCATGCAGGAAATTAAAAGAAATCCCGATCATTACAACTTTATCTCCAGATTTCAATCCAATATCATTATCCTAAAGTGATCTTGGAAGCCTATCCTCATGAATGGATTTAATATCATTATCCATGAGTGGTTCATCATCCAATATCATCTCCAAATTCGATGCAGCTAGAAGCCCACTCACTTCTTTAGGATATTTGGACCTATCTCTGTAACTTTGCTGCGGTTTGTATTTAGCATATCTTTCAGGAGGTAAACAATACTGCGAGCTCGGTCACCTCCTATGTGGCTGAGCACACTGATGATTGGATCGGACGTTAGGATCAGACTTACCCCTAAGCCTTGTAAGATATTTATTTTTTAATCATTTAAGATGCAGTCATGCTAGATCGTGAGCACCCTCCACTTGTACCACAAAAAAAAGGAAAATGAGAACTCAACATCTCCGCTTGCACCATCTACCACTGCAGATCGGGGGATGAGGCATAGACTGGGCTCAAGGTCGGTTCATATCTTTACCTTCTCTCCATTATATGCCATGAGAACTGATTTTACGTGCTTGATGATGAGTGGATTCTAACCATCTATGACACTTCTGCTGGTGCTTTGAAGTGGTCTGTGATCTCTTCGTAGGCTACAACGGGCTTCCTTGGCATGGGAAGCTACTTGGCAAAGACATCCACATCAGAGTTGTTGTGGATTGCATGTCACAAGGAGAATGAAGGTGATCAGGGCCCTTGCAGCAAGAAGTTCTTTCAAGTTGCGAAGCTTGATCTCGGAGAGCACCTGCTCCAATGGTCTAAGGTTGAGGGCATAGATGAGAAAGCAGTATTTTGCACGCAAGGATAGTGCTTTAGTGTTCGTGCTAGGGACTTTCCCACTGCAGAGAGGATTGTATTTAGGGGGTGTTTGGTTGGGGAGAGTGGGGTTTGGAATTGGAATCGAAATAGATGACTCCCATTCCGATTTCGATTTTGGGGTGGAATGGAAATGGCTCAATCTATATAGAACTCAATCCCTACTCTCTTCTATGGATTCAATTTTTCATTCTAATTCTGATTTCGATTCCAGTCATGAACCAAATGCTTTGGGAGATTTGTTTATTTCGATTTTGATTCCAAACCATTTCGATTCTCATTTTCATTCTGATTTCGGTTGCGAACCAAACACCCCCTTATTTTATTCCCACTATTGACCTAGTTCATCATAAACCAAGTGACATTCATCAGATTGAGGTGTTCGACATGAAGGATGGCAGCATTTAGGTCCATCAGTTAGGTGGAAGAAACCTTCAAAAAATGCATCAAGTAGTCTTATGTGGTTTATCCTTGGTCTCTGCTAGATGTTGGAAGGAAGCTCATTCTAGGTCTTGCATGAGTATGCTTTGTTTAATTTTTTTTTTTTTCCTGTAGATTCTGTTAGTGTTTTGAAGGAAATTGAAAAACTCAAAATTCCTTCCAACTAATTTTCAATCAATTCCCAATCCCAATCTTTGTTTAGTCTCATATTGGATAAGAGAAAAGTTGAGAAGGGGCTTATATTGAAAATCATTCTCTTGGGCTTTGTCAAAATCTTAGTAGTTTTGGGCCAAACCATAATGCACGTGCAGCCCGGCCCAGCTCATGCGATCACGTCATACCTATATGTGGTGGGCCCATGTTTTATTTATTTTTTTCTTCTCTATTTTTTCCTTTTATGATCATTTTTCCTTATTTATTTTGGGATAAATATGATTAATGTTGTTTAATGTTAATCGCCCGATTAATAGCTTTTGCCCATTGATTTTCTACTTGTTAGCTAGTTAAATACGTATTTAATGTTTTGATTGTTGGATTAGCCTAAATGGCTAGTTCTTGGCCTATAAATTGGGCCCTTTGTTAGGAGTTGTGATATGCAAGAAAAAATTTTCTCTCTCCTCTCCTAATCTAATCTATTCTTTGATCCTCTTCTTCTCTCCTAAACCCTCTTCTTCCAAGCTTTTTTGATTTATTTTTTATTTTTCATGTACTAGATTGAAGCTCTATCATCCTTTTCATGGTCATGCCCATATAAGAGGTCACTGGTTGTATCTTATGATGGAGTTCTAGAGTTTGATCTCCTATGAGGATTGAAAATCGTCTTAAGATCGTATACCGCACATCTTCAATTTGTAAGTTTTTAGTTGAATTTAATATTAATTTGACAATAAATTTTAGTTGTTAGTTCGATGGAATCACTACCGGCTCTCGTTAGGAACAAATGTATATTATGTATTTCTAATAGATTCTCCAGTTGAACTCCAATTTATCTCTTGTATAGATGCCAATGGTTTTGCAAAAAATGTTGGTGCAAGGAATAAGAATCTCAATTGGTGAATTCATAACCATGACTTTCAGGGGTATTTGGTTCGTAACCAAAATCGGAATGTGAATGAAAATCGGAATGACTTGGAATCGGAATCGAAATGGTCAAATCCTTCGAAGTGTTTAATTCGTGACCAGAATCGAATCGGAATCAGAATTGAAATGAAAATTTGAATCTATAGAGGAAAGTAGGGATTGAGTTTTATATAGATTGAGCCATTCTCATTCCACTCTGAAATCAGAATCGGAATGGAACTCTTCCCAATCAAATGGTTGGAATGGGAGTCACCCATTTCGATTTTGATTTCAGACCCCTACTCCTTCCAATCAATACCCCTCAATGCCGTTGGCGAAAGCTACTTTATTTGTAAAGAAATAAAGGGATTAGGCATTCGGAAACATAATGGAATGATCATTAAGATTTTTTGTTCTGATCATTTTTTTCCTTTTGATGATGGGTGTGAGTTGTACACTTCAAAGGGATTATGGAGTGTGACTTTGAGCAAACAAGGAGGGAAAAAAATAGAAAGCTTGAATACATGATGACTTCAAGGCTTGCATCGCCTTCTTTAAAGGCTCTTTTGTATGTTTGGGTCTTCATATGTATGCAGTGGGTTACATTACTCAATCACAGGCTATGGTCTGTTATATGTACTTTATATTGTATATAAATACTATTTTTTCAAAAGATGTACACAATTGATATATGGAAAAATAGTTATACAAAAAATGAGAGAAAGAAAAAAAAAAAGAAAAAAAGAAGAAGAAAAATTGAGATACAAAAAAAAAAAGGACAAAATCAAAAGAGTAATCGTGAAAGCAAGTGAAGACAAAAAATCGGAAAGTTCAAAGAAATGATGAGTGTTTTTTTTGCTAAAAGAATGATGAGTGCTTTGACAGGCAAAATCTAACACATTCTTTAGTTTCTCTTTTGCAGCTACATTCATGGAGAACCTTATTATATAGGAGAATTATCAGTGGTACCTGTACCCTCATTTGTGGTCTACGATCTCAATTTCATTGTATGAAGCCCATTCACCTACTGTTCTATTGCTACATAAGATTTACTCCTCTGTTGATGATGTGATGGTTGCTCTGTATTTTATACTGATTCATATGTCATCCAGTCATTTCTCTGCGCCTATCTTCTTCATCGGATTACTGTGTTTTCAGTACTATACTACTTCGTATCTATTACTGACACGAGGAAGCAGTTTGGGTGCTCTATTATCATTTTCTTGCTTATTGCCCAGAAGTGTAGAACTCAAAAAGGGGGAGGGGGAATGAATTGAATTTTTAAAATTTAAGTCAAATTAAATCTTAAGCAAATATATATTTCAATTTGATCTAAGTTGAGTGATTGTAAGATGATTATAATATGGAGCAGTAGAAACCAACTATAATTAAAGCTATGCAAGAATTAAATCAAACTAAATAAGAATTGAAAGCATGCAAAGTATGTAAAGAGATAGAACAAGAGACACAATAAAAATATACAAAATTTTATAGTAGTTCAATGCAATCCGCATCTACGTCCACTCCTCAAACTCTCTTTGAAAATTTCACTATAATCTTTTTGATTATAGTATGTTTGTTTTAATCAGGGATCACAAACAAATTCAGTTAGTTTTGTACGATCACCAACCACAATCTTAGACTGATTATTTTTTGGACTCACAATCAATCCAGTTGATTTTACAAGCTCATCAACTAAACCTATAATATCCAATTTCGGACTTGGATGGGCCTTTACTCCAAGTTTCTTCCTCCAAAGAAACTTGTAAAGAATTAAAATACAAAAATAAGTAATTTCAACACAAAATAAAATAAAAAATAAGCTCAATAAAGTTTGAAAAAGAAGCTGATAATTTGCTCTTTGATATTTGATTTCTTACTCAAATGATGCTTGAGAGGATGTGGAAGTAGGTGGTGATGATTCTTTTTTAAAAGCTCTCAAAATTGTACACTCAATCCTCTTTTTCTTCTCTTTTTAATGGTTTTCAATGAAGCTTACTCAATCTTAAAGTTTCCTCTTTTATCCACTTCATCTCTCTTTTGAAATATTTCTCTAGCTTTTAATAGACTTGGAAGAGGTAGGAGAATAAGTTTTGATCGTTAGAGAGCTTGGAGTAGCCATTAGATCCAAAAAAATAGTCATTAGAGAAGTACAAAAACTAGCTATTATACCCTATCTTGTGCTTGGGGTCAACTTCATTTCCCTTGAGGTCGACTCCAGTTGCTTACAAATCGACCCAAATTCCTAACGAGTCGGCTCGGCCATAGGATCTGAAAAACTGTTCTCTATTTTTTGAGATCCCAATAAAAAAAATCGACTCGTCAGAAATTTGAGTCGGCTCAACCATAGAGTCTAAAAATTGTTCTTATTTCTGTGATTGAGTGGGCTCAGATCTTCTTCAAGTCGATTTGCCTACATGCCAGTCTTCTTTCAACGTATCAGAGTCGACTCCTTTTCATTGGGGTCGACTCCTAAACTGTATGAACTCGATTTTCTTCCAATTTCAGCCCGTTTCAGTGTAGGGGACGGCTCTTTGGATCCTAAGGTCGACTCTACTAGGTCTGAAGCTTGAAAAATCTTCTTTGAAGTCCTTGACCTAGTGTCTTTTGAGGAGATTTTTTCATGGGTTATTTCTTTAATTTAAACATTTAAAAGACCTACATTCATTCTCAAAATACATGATTAGATTCATAATTACTCAAAATTTGGTAATCATCAAAATCAATCATGGGGTCAACATTACTAACCTTTCTATCCAAGCTATTTCAAGTACTTATGTGCCAGGTTTCTGTGCTATTTTATTTCAATAAAAAAATATAGCATT
>KE504642.1:1546711-1571009 GCA_000441515.1 Elaeis oleifera | reverse complement strand
AATCTTTCAAAATCTAATGTTGGTTCATTGGAACCATAAAATCCATACCTAAAACTCATATTAAGAGAAAAATAGAACTCCCTGTTGTGTACAAAATAAACTTTGTTGCTGAGTAGAGACATATTTTCCCTCCCACATGGATAAAAGTAAGTAAACAGAAATTAATTCAAACTCCCACATGGTAAAAAAAGTAAAAGGTCTTGAGAAGAAAATGATCCTATTTGATTGCTGTACATTGCTAACATCAGGAAATAGGACAATCACGAATTTCGCATAACTGATCAAGCTGCTAAGGTAACTAAAGTAGTGATAAATCCTGTCAATAAAATGGATCCTATGGAAAGTCTATCGATTCCCAGTCTCCAGTGCAAATCAAAAATATCTATCCATTTGTAATCTTCTTTCAATTAGATTAATGGATTGTTCAATTGAAATGATAACGGAATACATAGGTTGTTAAAAGGACTTCTAATAAGTATATATAAATAGTATACCATCAAACATCTTATTTCTTATAAAGAAAAAGAAAACCGAAGAACTCACGAATATCAACAAAACAACAAATATTGTTAATCAAGAAAATAACTCGTGATAAAGACAAGATATATTTGATCAAGAAATCCATGCTTGAAATAATAAATTTTATCGAGTACAGATTTTTGTCGTTAGAAAAGAATTAAATGATTCAAGTAGAATTTTTTGTAATATATCAATAACATAGATCCATGCTGCGAGTTGTTTCATGCTCTTATTCCATTACGATTGAAAGCATTTTTTTTTCAAAAGCATACATGTCGCCTTCCATATAGATCATCCTATTACAGTTGTTCAAATGTGCTGTTCAAGGATATATATTTTCCTCACACTTCCATTATCATATCAGCTGTTCATCAGTTTTCAGATCTTCGGTTCAAGGATATATAGTTTTTCAGAATTGACTTATCCTGTTACAGTGCAGAAACATACACCGCCTTAATATCTTCAAGTTTGGGGGTTCTTCGCGTAATGTACTTCTGTTTCTACTTATATTTTTCTTCTATGTATTTTGCTTGGGTGGGCATAGCATTTTTGTATATATCCAGATGGGTTTCTCTGAACTTGTATGCTTCTCTGGGGTTTATATTGATACAGACCCTTCCGCTGTAATCTTTTATTGTTTTAATAGAGCTTTGGCATTTCTTATCAAAAAAAAAAGAAAATCTCTTTTGGCGAGGACACCAGCCCACCAACCACGATAATGGTTGGTTTGATTGTTTTGGAAATATATAACAGGGGGAATGGTTGGACTCATCCAAAACAAATTATCCAGTGGTGTAGGGATGCGGCACCAAATATTTGAGACAGAGACCCTCCTCTAAGCAAAAGTGGAGCTATAGATACTAAATGATCACCCAATGCACAAAAATAGTTTAAGATTTGTTTCTATGTTCAACTAATTCACAGCAATTGTTTAAGATTTGTTTCTATATTCAAATAATTCACAGCAATAGTTCAAGATTTGTTTCTATATTCAAATAATTCACAACAATAGTTAAAGATTTGTTTCTATATTCAAATAATTCACAGCAACAGGTCCAATCCTTTCTGTTGCTCCTATTTTATAGAAAAATGTTATCCTTAACAATTGGCATGTGTTTTGGATGTACTTCTTCGCGATTCTGATCCGGTGATGATATGATTATTTCTCCAGCTCCCTCTTTCAATTATTCTGTTGAAAAATTTAGGATGAAGTATTTGGAGAGAGAGAAAATATTGCTGGCTAGCAACCAGTTTAGAATACCCAACACCTAGTTAGTTGCTTCTATCATAGACATTGCTTGATTAACACTTCTACAATCTAATTCCACAATCTAACATAAAGGGCACAATTTTTTTCCTCTCCAAAGAATTAACATTCACCTTTTGGTGACTGTCTCTCATCGTACACTTGACTATTATGTGATTCAACTCTCTCGATGAAGTTTCTTCTTTTGTTTTTCACCCTCCTTTACTTAAAAAAAAAATGGAGTGTCCACTCACAGATAACACGGTGGGGCACCACCAGGTATTGCTTTACAAACCTAGGCATTAGACAATTAATTACATCAAATCCAATACACCTTTTATCATGCCCCCATCCGAGATCGACAGGAGTCGTAGCAACTACTATATATTCATGAAAAACTCTTTCTACCAGCATACAAAGCATCTCATCATAATATCATAAAGCAATAGCAGAATAAATTTAAATAATTAATATTCAATATTAATCTACATAACTAAATTAAATATCTTATAAATAATATTCCATAATTTTTCATCGACTTCAATAAGATTTATATGAATTTAATCTTTTAAAATTATTTTTAATTCATTTTCATTCATAAATTATTTTTTTCAAAACATCCGATTCATCTCGATAGCCATAAACTTTGACCACACTTATACCTTGTGCTTGGACCAAAATGAGCTCAGATTAGTCAAAATACCAATGTATAACCCCTACTGGTGGGGATCGCCATACCAACGCATAACTCTATTGATCGGGTGCCGATATACCAGCATACAATCCCTACTAGCAGGATATCAATATATTAATGCATAATCCTTACTGACAGGGTATCGATATATCAGTGCATAATCCCTATTGGTACAATATCGATGTACCAGTGCACAACATATACTGATAGGATATTGATATACCAACATATAAATCTCATTGGTAGGATTTTGATATACAGTCAGCTATGAGTCAAAATCCATCTCGAATCAAATCTCCTTTTCAATAAGATTAGTTTCATATTTCAATCGGATAATACAAAAGTATCCATAATCAAAATCATCGATCATAAATCCGATATACAGTCAGCTATGAGTCAAAATTCATCTCAAATCAAATCTCCTTTTCAATAAGATTAGTTTCATATTTCAATTGGATAATACAAAATTATCCATAATCAAAATTAATCGATCATAACTCCATAATAGAATCAATACATCCGATAATGCATCAAACAATATTCTACAATGAAGTAAATTTAACAAATAAATAACATACTTCACTTTCATAAATCACAAGCTATATAACTCAAAGTTTAATGATACAAATATTATACAACTTGCCAATAAATCTAGAAAAAGATCCATATTTCTTATCTCACACATGCTTCAACAAATCTACATAATTCCATAAATACTTTTTCAAAATCTTCAATTCATAGATCATATCACAGTATCTCACTATTGGATATTTTTTGTCAAAACGACTATACCTCTATACAGAATCAAGTCTATTAATTAGAAAGAATATAGATAATTAAGAAAGATATGATTGATAGATAGTTACAATATTCAATGGTTTAGCTTGATCCAATCATCCAACTTCATTCGATTAAAATCAGACTAGGATATAGATGGTTTAACAAATATTGAGGATGATCAAATTCATAGTGTTTGATAAGAGTCAAGATAGAGACCGACATGATGTCTGACAATTAGAGATTAATTTGATCAAATAACTTCATTTAATCAAGATCGGATTAAGATACAATTAGCTTCATAGAGATAAAAAATGATCAAATCTACTGCTATCTGACAAGGGCAAAGCAGTAACAACTAATATCCTGATCATTCAAATCAAGGTGATTTAGTTAAATCATGATTAAACTAGTATACAGATGACCTAATAGAAATTGTGGTGATCAAATCTAGTGATAGCATGTCTAGCCAAGATTGGTGCCGGTACATTATTCGGTGACCACAGATCAAGACCTCTTCACCAAGATTGATCAAACTTATCAAAAAAATTTTTTACTGGATCAATCCTAGAGAGATAAACTTCATAGATAGAAATAATTTAGAGAGAGAAAATTGTATAGATAAAAATAAATTTTTAGATAGAGAAAGTAGGAAAAGAGAGAGGAGAGAGATAAGAAGAAGAACTACAAGAGACTCCCTCTCTCTTTTTCTTTCTTCTTTCTTTCTTTTTCTTCTTCTTCTTCTTCAGTGAAATAGGGGACCTCCCCTTTCTTTCTTGGAAACCAGAGGCTCAAGGCTATAGCGGCTATTGCTAGGATGCAAGTCAAAGTGACGTAGCTGGGAGTTCCTCGACTGGCGGTTAGCGGCAACTACTATCGTCAGAAAATCCAAAAGACCCATGAAAAAATAGTGAAAATAAGGGATTTCAATTCTATCAAAAAATCCGACAATAATCATCTGAAATCAAGGACACAAGGGTTGAGGAAAAGGGAGAGGTGGGTTAGTCAAGGATTTTCGGCCTTATTTATCTTTTTAGCGAGTTGTGGCCATGATTCTAGCAATTGCGATGAGGTTCATCCAAAATCAAGAAAGGAAAAAACATAAAGAGAGAAAGATGGTGAGAGAGGGGTTCTCGACGGTGGTTAATCATGGAGGGGAAGGGCATCTCCTCTTATAAAGAGGAGCCCTAGAGTTTGGCTCCAACTTCGATTTTCAATAGAGACGGAGACTCCCATCAGGAGTCTTGTTCCTCTCTTTTTTTTTTTTCTATTTTAGATACTTTAAAATTTGTGTGGGTTGATTGGGCTCTTTGGGCTCCTTTCTAATGGCTGGGCCGGCCAAATGGATCGAGTCCAGTTTAAATTTAGGTCTTGTTAGTGTCAGGATATTACATTCTCCTTCATAAAAAAAATTCATCTTCAAAATTTTTCTTGCTTAAGTCTTCAAAAATATAAAATTTCTTTACCTCAAGTGATAGTCATCCTCTACTTTCATGGTCGAATCTTCTATTATAATATCCTTCAAATCAAATTATTGTTCTGATCTATTTGAAAATAATTCAGGCTGCTATGCTTTTGCTGCATGCTCTGATTCAAATCTATCAATACATTTGTGTCGAATATAGATTTTTAAGTAAAACATAATCAATATAAGTCATCATCCTAATATCCTTAGTATCTATCCACCTACATTCATTTTATGTTTGATTCTATATTTCATAATTCATCCACTTATATTTTGATATTATATAAATTATAATACCCCCGATCTGAGATTGAGGGCTAGCGGTCATGGCAATCGTCGCATGCCCATGGAGAACTCTTCCCACAAACATGCAAGACATCTTATCATGATATCATAAAGCAATAATAGAATAAATTTTAAATAATTAATATTCAATATTAATTTAAATAATTAAATCAAATATCTTATAAATAATATTTCATAATTTCTATCAACTTTAATAAATCCTAATCTAAAATAAATATATCAAATTCTACTTCTAATTCATTTTTTCATATTGAATTTCTAAGTCAAGCTAATCTTCTAAATTTATAAAAATAGTAAAATATAGACTAATAAGCTAGACAGTCTAGTAAGCAATGTACATTTTAGCTAGATAAATTTAATAATAATAATATATTAAAAATAAATATGCAAGGTGTATCAATCAATTCAAATACATAATACTAATCAAAATATGATCCATAAAAATTCAGTCTTTTCAAAATTTATTTTAAATTATTTTATTCATAAATTAATTTTTTTGAAACAACCAATTCATCTCAACAGCCACGAATTATGAATATACTTATGCCTTGTGCTTAGGCTAGAATGAGCTCAGAATAATCAAAGTGCCAATGTATAACCCCCACTGGTATCAATGCATAGCACTCACTAGCAAGATGTCGATATACCAGTACATAATATCTATTAATAGGATGTTGATATACTAGTATAATAACTCTTGCTGGCAAGGTATCGATGACCAGCATAAAATCTTCATTGAAAAGATATCGATATGCTAATATATAAATTTTATTGATAGAATTTTGATACATAGTCAGACTGTAAGTCAAAATCTATCTCGAATCAAATCTCTTTTTTTAATAAAATCAGTTTCATATTTCAATCGAACAATACAAAAATCATTCAGAATTAAAATCAATCGATCATAACTCCATAACAGAATCAATATATTCAATAATGCATCAAAATAATATTTACAATGATAAAATAAATTTAACAAATAAATATCATGCTTCACTTTCATAAATCATAAACAATATAACTTAAAGTTCAATGACACAAATACTATACAATTTATCGATAAATCTAAAAAAGAGTTGCATTACTTATCTCACATGCACTCCAACAAATCTACATAATTTTATAATTTTTTTTCAAAATCTTTAATTCATAGACATATTATAGTATTCTACCGTTGGACATCTTTTTATCAAGACAACTATATCTCTATACAAAATTAAGTTCACTAAATAGAAAAATATGGATAATTAAGAAAGATGGGATTGACAGATAGTTGTATTCAGTGGTTTGGATCTATCCCGTTATCTAATTTCATTCGATCAAGATCAAACTAGGATATAGATAATTCAACAGATATTGGAGATGATCAAATCTATAGTGTCCGACAAGAGTCAAGATGGAGACTGATATAGTGCTCGATGATCAGAGATCAATTTGATCAAATAACTTTATTAATCAAGATCGGATTAAGATATAATTAGCTTCATAAAGATCAAAAAATGATCAAATCTAATGATATCTGACAAGGGTCAAACAGTAATGATCGATATCCCAATCAGTCTGATCAAGATGATTTAACCAAATAATGATGGAACTAATATACAGATGATCCAATAAAATTATGGTGATTAAATCTAGTGGTTCTAGGTCCAGCCAAGATCGGTGCTGATATGCTACCTGGTGGTGATGGATTAAGATCTCTTCATCAAGGTCGATCAAACTTATCGAAAGAAAGTCTTTACCAGATCAATCCTAGAGAGATAAATTTCATAGATGAAGAAATAATTTTAGAGAGAGAAACTTATAAAGAGAGAAAATATTTTTTTTAGGGAGAGAAATAGAAAATTGAGAGGAGAGAGTTAAGAGGAAGAACTAGAAGAGAGCGAAACTCCCTCTCTTTCTCATTTTTTTTTTATTTCTTTCTTGTTTTATCTTCTTCTTCTTTGGTGAAACAGGGGAGTTCCCTTTTTTTTTGGAAACTAGAGGCTCAAGGCCATGGCAGCCATCGTCAGTGATGCAAGTCAAAGTGGCGTAGTCAGGAGTCCATCAACTAATGGTCGATGGCAACTACCATCACCAAAAAATTCAAAAACTCACGAAAAAATAGTAAAATAAGATTTTATTCCATATAAAATCTAGCAATAATCAGCTGAAATCAAGGATGCAAGGGTTGACAAAAAGGAGGAGAGCATCAGTCAAGAATTTTGGCCTTGCTTTATCTTTCTGACGAGCTGTGGTCGTGATTCCAGTATTTACAATGAGGGTCATCTAAAATCAAGAAAAGAAGAAAATAAAGAGAGAAAGATGGTGAGATCAGAGAGGGGTTCTCGATGGTGGTCAATCATGGGGGGAAGGTACCTCCTTTTATAGAGAGGAGCTCTAGAGTTTGGCTCCAACTTCGATTTCCCTTAGAGAAGAAGACTCCCATCAAGAGTCTTCTTCCTCCCATCAGGAGTCTTCTTCCTCTCTTTTCATTTTTTTTTTTTAGATACTTTAAAATTCATGCAGGGTGATTAGGCTCTTTAGGCTCCTTTATAGTGGCTGCGCCAGTCAAATGGACCGAGCCTTGTTCAAATTTAGACCTTGTTGGGACCAAGATATTACACCTTTGTGTGTAGTTTTCTAGTCCTCCTGCAAATTTATCATTAGGTCTTTAGTTAGAAATTTATACGTGGTTTTGTCTTACAAGGATTCATAAATAAAATTGATTGGAGTTGTTAGAGTAAACAAATAAGCTTTTGATGTTCAGTTCAAGAGTCAACTTCACTTGGTGTTTTATCCAAGGAGTTAAGTTAGAAGTCTGCTCTACCGAACTAGTTTTAGAAGTTTAGGTTGAAAATTGGTCTTTTAAGTCATATAATTTATTAGGATAGTTAGATAGATGCATTTTCAAATAGTAATAATGATATAATTCATGTTTCATACAATATATAAAATATAATGTTAAAAATATCAGGAAAAAGTTGGAAGCTACCATGGTAACTCAAATAATGGCTTGTTGGTTTGTACTTAAATAGCAAAGTTTCTTTTGACAAATCTTCAATGTTAGGATGATCATAGATAGCCCTAGAAGACATCAACATGTTGATTAGTGTATGTCAACAGACCTAGCTAATAACTATTTCCTCGATTGTAGGAGATGAAGCTTAATTAGATTCATCACCTTGGCCATTTCGTGGTAAAAAATTATAAAAATCTAGGAAGTCCTATGGTGCATGCACCGTCTGCAGCCCCTCCACCAACTCAATCTATACCATCTTCTCTCCGAAGCCCACAAAAAGGCTATCCTTGAACCATATCCTAAAAAGATCATGAATCAATGCTACTAGCTGTGGCTGCTACATTTATGGGTAGAGTAGGAAAGACTGCTTGACAAGGATTATGTTGCCGAGCAGAAATCATAGAAACTAAGTACTAGAACATTGAGCCTTTGTGTATTGGTAGAAAGGATTGGCTTCTTTGAAAGCTAGATGGTTCAACCATAAGACTAGAAAGCAGATTTATCACCATCTTTAGTTATGATTTAAGAAGTTAAACCCTTATTTCTATTCTAGGAGGATCACCAAACTCAATATGAACTACTCTAGCTACTATGGAGATAACTAGCAGACAGAATTTAGGAGTGAGATCTATCACATTAGGAAGTCGAATTATACACTGAACCTTCAAAGGCCCTCGCTTTCTCCACATCTAATGAGGTATTTTTTTTGGAAAAATCATGTAACTTCTTAAACTCTACTATGTGATGCCAACTCCTAATAGTTCTCATATATGCACGTAATAATCATGGTCAAATTTCATCATTTGAGCCTCCAAGGATCGTCTAAAAAAATTCTTTTGAAGAGGACTTCAATCAAGCATAATTTCATTAAATAGAATGGATGAGTAGTTGAAGCTAAAGTTGATATAGAAGTCAAAATACTATCTCTCACTGGATTTGATTTTTATGATCATTTTAACTATATATATTATTTGAAAAATTGAAACCATGTTTAACTAGAAGAGGAATCCCACTTAAATTGTATAAGGACTATCATGCCCTAGATCCATCACTTAGATTGGTTCTGTGACATGACTGCATACTCCATAGGGCAAGGTCTCAAAGAATATGCAAGGTCTAAAAATTCATTACCATCTCAATACTAGTGAACAATAATGACCTTAGTTCTACTGATAGTAAATTTAATTGATTGCCTCAGTATTTGACCTGACCCAATCTGAAGGGGTAGGTTTTACCTGATTTGATTAAAAACTAGGGCAGATATGGATTTTAAATAAATATTTAAATAAATTTGGATTGGATAAGGATAATGGTATGCCCATCCCGAATCCAATACGATATAACTTTAATCTAAATCCTCCTTTTCAAAGTTACAATTGTCTCATAATGTTAATTTGCATGATGAGTTCCTTACCGACCAGATCTGACTCGATCCAACCAGACCCCTCTTATCTACTTGACCCGACCCGACCGACCCATACTACTACTTGACTCAATCCAACTCGAGGTGGGTATGGGTATAGGATTTTTAGTTATTGGATAGGTACGAACATTGACCAACTTGAGTCGTACTTGACCTGTTGTCATCCCTGCTCAATTCATAATAAAAAAACTTATACAATTAAAAATTTAATCATTAGACTGGTATCAATAATGCTCCCAACTATCCATCCTCTCACCAAAATCCTAAACTATGGCTAGGTATTAAGCATTTTGCAACTTTGAAAGGAAAAGAGAAGGGATGGTATGAGCTTTACAGCCTAGTAAGAATCTCTACATGCTCATACTAGCAAAATAATAAAAATAAAATATGAAAATAATAAATAATCGATATGCGTACATCAAATATAAATAATAATCATCCACTCAAGAGTGATATAGCATATAATATCAAATAAATCTTCAATAATGTTTCAAGTTGCTTATCATTTAGATTCTCTTTAACTTAATCTAGATCCAAGATTAGTTATCTTCCTTTTTTGATACCAACTTGATTTAATTGGAGAGAAGAAAGATTTTCTTCAATCTACTCAACTCAAATCTCTTAAAAAAAACACAAAGAAGTTGGAAGAACTACAAAATAAGACTTACTTTCCTTTCTTTGATTGATTGATTCTAATATATATGATATAAATTATAGTATATAGTCTTTATTTATAATAATGAAGTCCATTCTTTCATAATTTAGATCAGATTTCTATTCTTTTCTTCTAGAAGGATATCTATCCTTGAACAATTTAGGTTAGACTTCTCTTCCTAAATTAAATAGGACTGTCTATAAAAAATAATAAATATAAAAATTAAAATTTATAGGAGATAGATCTCAACTTCTTTATTAATTGTGCCTTCTATTACTCCATCTAATTCTTCATAAATTAGAAGATAGCATTTGGTCAAAAAAATTTTCAAAAATGAATGTTTCAGTTGAACTAGTATATTTTGAGGTCTAAATGATAGAATTTTGATCCAATTTAGTCCTATTACAGAATGGACTAAAGTTGTAGATCTTGAAAAAATAATCAATTTCAAATTAAAAAAAAGATTAGCTCAATCAGGTATCGTATAATCAAGTTATGGTCTTTTAAAATTTAGTATATGATTCAACTTCTTGATATGGCAGATCTTATTCCTGGTAGTGGCCAAAGTGGTCCACATTAAGTCTAAAGATCCTCCTAAATCATAAATTCAAGTCTAAGGATCCTATCCATCTTTTGCTTTTGAAGTTTAGCATGTGATTTAACTTATTGATGTGGCAGATCTTGCTCCTAGATCCTATCCATCTCTTACTCGCAGTGGCTAAAGTAGTCCATATCAAGTTTAAAGATCCTCTTGAATTATAAATTTAAGTCATATTGTCCATCTATGATAGAAATTGATAAGTATTACATTTATCGCCTGTGATGGGGAAATCGATAGCACCACATTTCTAGCCCTTGATGGAGTAATTGATGATAATGAGATCTACCTAAAGTCCTTCATTTAATCAAGTCTACTTCACATATATCAATTCTTTTATTTCCAACTTTAGACGAACCACAATCATGTTTTTTGCTTGTGACAGAGCAATTGATAAATGTCATATTTTCTACTCATGATGGAGTAATCGACAAATGTCACGTTTGCTGCCTGTGATGGGCCAATTTATATAATATAGTTAATCCAGAGCATCGCATCTATCAGTCTGATTATACAAATATCAATTATACTAATATATGCATCCATCGTACTATCAATTACAAGCATATATGATTAAAACATAGAGAAAACCATGCATCTTATTTATATCGATGATTAGCATATCATACATATATGTTTGTATGAAATATTTATAAGCATGCAGGTGAGTGTATAAGGATTCTTACCTCTATATCGACAACCCAAATTGAATAGTCACTTTCCTACATTGCAATCTATGAACTAGGGTGTGCAGAACCCCGCTCGCGACATTTTCTTGCTTGGACAATTGCTCCCCTATAGAATCAAATCCAATCATTAGAAATAGAAGATGATACTCAATAACTCAGAAACTCTATTGAGGTCAAATCAGGGTTCATTGAGTAGAAAGTTTGGACTGCCCACTGGTCCCTTGGATTGGGTAGAGAAAGAGAGGAGAGAGAGCAAAAGAAAGAGAGAACAAAGGGAAAGAGAGAAAACCCTATGTTCTTCTTAAAAGAAAGGGCTTTTAGGCCAACCACCCCAATGGTAGCGATCCTTGGAGGCAGTGGCAGCCCTCGACAACCCAATTACAGTTGGTGATTGGCAGTGGTATAAAAGAAAGGAAACAAAAATAGGATAGACCCTATTTCAAAGAAAAGTTTAGCAATTTGCTAGCCTAAATCTGAGCAATATGGATGGCCTAGGAATTGAAAAAGAGAGAAGAAGAATGAGTGATCCTTATCTTGTCTCCAATGAGGTATTAGTGGTGGCTTGACAAAATCCTTGACAAAAAATCTAAAAAAATCCCTCAAAATTGAAAGCAATGGAGGATATTTTGGTGGTGGGATGCCTAAGGAGAGGGATGACTTCTTTTTATAGAGGAGCCCTAGGGCTTCAATTGAATTTTGGTGACTCAATTCCTATCGAAATCGGGGTTAACAAAGACTCATATCGTGAGTCTTCCTCCCTACCGTCCCTGTAAGGCATATGCAGCGACTTAGTCCAACCTGCTTTAGGCTGGCCGAACTAGAGTATTACATTGGTCCAACCCACTTTAGGCTGGTCCAATTGGGGTATTACATTCTATCTTGCTTAAAATAATTTTATTCTCAAAATTAATATATCTTATAGCCCAAACTTTGAGGGTACACAATCCTTATCTCATCCTTGAGCTTCAAATAGCCTTTTTGATTGAAAAAATCAAATCAAAATCTCAATCATAACACCTTCCAAATTAGAATTAATACTTTTGACAAGATTCAAAATGACTTAACCCACAACACATTCATTGCGCACTCTAATCTAAGCCCACCAAAGTTATCTAGGTTTACGAAATAACTTTCGGCCAAAATGTTACTCTGCATCAAAAATTAAGAAGATCCAAAATAACTCAACACTAGGTCAGACCCCATGAATCATATCTTGAGACATAAAAGATCTAGTCTTCTACACTCATTGTATGCCAAACCCTACAAATCATTTCTATATATCACAGTCTCGAGCAATCTTAAATATATGCTTTGATACCATTTTTGTCACTTCTGTTATATCTCTTATGATTATAATCTTAAGCTCTGATACCATTTCTATTATGTCTTAAATCCATCATTTGAATTGGCTACGTGATATTGGTCAGACACTCCCTTGGATAATGCTCTAGAGAATATACATGGCCCAAAAATTTGTTACAACCTCAATATTAGTGAACAATAATGACCTCAATTCATAACAAATAACAAAACTTGTACAATTAGGAAATTCAATCTTTAGACTGGTATCAATAATCCTCCCAATCCTCTCACCACAATTCAGAACCATAGCTAAGTATTAAACATTCTGCAACTCTGAAATAAAAAAGAAGGGTAGTGTGACCTTTAGAATATAGTAAGAATCCACACACATCCACAATAACATAATAATATAAATTTGGAATAGCAAATAATCAATATGCATACATTATGAAATTGCAAACCATCAACAATGCTCAAATAAAATGGTGTGTGTGTGTGTATGTAAATCAAATATCAATAACGGTCATCCATTCAAGAGTGATATATCATACAATATCTGATAAATCTCCAATAGTGTTTAGGTAGCTTATCATTCAGATTCTCTTTAACCACATTCGGATCCATGATCAGTTATCTTTATAATTTTGGGCTAAATCTAGGTCATGTTCTTGCACGTGATGAGGCAATCAATAAGTGTCACATTTTCTAGTTATGATTGGGCAATCAATAGTGCTACATTTTCAGCCTATGATATGGGGCAATAGGGGATAATGATAGCAGCCCGAAGTCCTTATTCATTCAATTAAGTTCACATCCATATATATATCAATTCTTTTATTTTGGCTTTAGACTAACCATGGTCATATTTTCCATCCATGATGGAGCAATTGATAATTATCATGTTTCTCATCCATGACAAGGCAATTGATATGTATCACGTTTTCTACCCACGATGAGGCAATCTATATATTGTGATTAATCTAGAACACCACATCCATTAGTTTGATTATGCAAATATTAGTTGTACTAATATATGCATCGATATACAATCAATCACAAGCATATATGATTAAAATATAGAGAAATCTATTTATCTCCTCTATCTTGATCATTAGCATATCATACATACATGTGTGTATAAAATATTTATAAGCATGGAAGTGCGTATATAAAATTTCTTACTTTTATGCCAACAACCCATCCAGAATAGTCACCCGCCTACACGGGATCTATGAAACGGGATGTGTAGAACCCTACTCAATATCTTCTTGCCTAGATAGCTACTCCCCTGTAGAACCAGGTCCAATTATTAGAAACACGAGATGATACTTGACAACTCAGAACACTCTACTAGGGTCAAATTGGGGTTCATTGAGTAGAAACTTTGGACCGTCTATTGAGTCCCCTAGACTAGGTAGAGAAAGAGAAAAAGGTGAGAGAAATAGAGGAGAGCGAGCAAGAGAGAGAAAAAAAGAGAAAACAAGGGGAAGAGAGAGAAAACTCCTATTTTTTCCTCAAAGAGAGGGCTTTTGGGCTAGCCACTCCAATGGTGGTGACCCCTAGTAGCATGGCAGCAATAGTAGCATTGATCCCTGGCAATCTGATCACAATGGTGGCTGGTGGCAGTGTGGAAGAAAAGAAAATAAAAAATAGAAAAGACCATGTTTCAAAGAAAACACAATAACTGGCTAGCCTAAATTGGAGCAATAGGGACAACCTAGGAACCAAAAAGAGAGGAGAAGAAGTATGAGTGATCCTTACTTCATTCCAGTGAGGTATCAATGATGGATCGATGAAATCCTTGATGGAAAATCTGAAAAATCTCTCAAAATCAGTGGTGATGGGGGACCCTTTTTGGTGGTGGGATGCCTAAGGAGAGGGATGATCTTTTTGTAGAAGAATTCTAAAGGTCCACTCAAATTTCGACGATCTTATTCTCAGCAGAAATAAGAAAGAGGAAGACTCCTATCAGGAGTCTTCCTCTCTACAATGCATGCAAGGCATGTGGGGCGGCTTGGTCCAGCCCATTTTAGACCGGTCGAATTGGGGTATTACAAGGACGATCTCACTGGTATAGATAGAGACTTGTAAATCAATTTTAATTATTAACTAATGGAGAAAATAGGATCTAGACCCTACTATTCGAAAATAATTTTTCAGTTTTCTATTTTTTTAAAGATATTTGAGTTGATTAGGTTGAAGGTGTTTCTTCCTTCTTCTCGGTTTAATCATTAGCTTCCACTTGCCGCTAATAGACATAAAATATGTTATTTCAAATAAAATCTAGTAAAATTTTAATAACTTTTCTTTGGCATTAGTGTATATTTTAGGAAGAAATATGTTTGCTCGTGCAATTTTGTTAACTAAGAAGTGACTGTGTTTTATCGAGAAATATTGGTGCCAATTGGATTAAAAAGAATAAAGTTTTATGCAGGATGTATCATAATAACATATGAGCATGCTAGGTGCTATTGGTCTGTAGCACATTTCATCGTAGAAGATTCCAAGCAGTTGCTACTTCAAGGGGGGAAACAAAGAGGAGGAGGAAGAAGAAGATGGAAATGATGAAAGTAGCTAGCGAAAAAGTCATTATCCTCTTGTAAGGCCAACTATGCATGGAGGAGGCCAATTGCATGCCTAATTTTGCAACTAATCATCCAATCATATCCACCTCATGTTTGGCACTAATCATTTCTTAGACCCAACTAATTTAATTTAATTTTTTTTGTTCAATGTTGGATTTCTTTCATATCCATGTGTTCCACATCTAAGAGGGGATTGTGATCGGTATACGTTGCCACCTAAACCGATTCTGTGCACGGGGTATACATATGGATCTGATCATCCAACAACCATTGCCATGCTTTGGAATGCATGAAATATCCAACAAAGTAGATCTAATACGCAATGCAATGCATATATTTGCACCTTGAACGCATGATGACTCACTTGTTACCAATGTTGGATGGTTATATTATGGAACTAAACTACCTATCCTGATTGAGAAACTGTTGTTTTTTGGTAATTAAGCAGTACATGGTTCACAACAGATAGATGAGTCCCTCAGCTATATATATAAATCCTTCAAGGCAACACCAAAACACAAAACCACCAGTTGTAACAACGTGTTTATTCACATAATAACATCAACAACGAAAAGATAACTCTGTCTTTTCTTATCCCTGCTCCTTGAGAAATAAGAGAGAGCTGTCACCCTAGCCATCTCTTGATGGAAAAAGAAAAAAAAAGAGGGAGAAAGAAAAATAAAAACAAATATCTGCAAACTCCAGCCTTTTGATACATGCTGATATGTATGTTTTGCCCGCCATTAACTAGGATTTATTTCAGCCGACGAGCTGATCCAATCCTTCTTTATACACAAATTTCTGAGCGGCTGAGCATTTAGAAGTTGAGTAAGTTGGCATATGGAGACCATTGGTCTAGCCACGGGCTACGCATCTGAGTGGAGAAAGGATCCTGCATCCAATCCAAGCTGTACTTTGGAACCTGAAGCTCTGGGAGATTAACTTGGCGAACGGAAGTGGATGTGACTTCCACCTCCTTCTGCACCTCTACTTTCATCTCCTTTGGATCTCCATGGTCCAAAGGCATCGATGAACTCGGATAATTCTCCTGATCATCGGACGACGCATTGTCCGCCATGGACATGCAGCCTTGCGACGCTCTCGTGTCTTCTTCCATGGCTGCTCTCTGCTCCAACTCCTTCAATGATGTTGCCTTCCTATAGATTTTGCACAATACTATATCCTCCTGCACATTTCGGCCACATAACCATCTTACTTCTACTATCAAATAACCTTATTTCTCTCTTCAGTTTCAATAAAGACTGGAGCATAACAAGCATTCCATCATCTATTTCTAAGGAATTTTATTGCTGTTTCTTTTCAGATGCATTGCATGCATTCTAATGGTACATGTTTACAGTACTATGACTGCCTGGTGCCAACCTTTGTTTTAAGACCTGAACCATGCCTTGGAAACTTCAGGCAGGCTAATTTACTTTGATAAGGTGTTTTGCCAAGCCAAACGGTTGGGCCCATGTTGACCCCTCTCCAACCAGACAAAAACTTCGGTGGTCTTCTTTGGGTTGACCTCATGTCTTCCTTATTTTTATTAAAATATTAAGAGTACTATTAACCTAGATACATATAGAATTGATACATATACACATACATGCATATATTTATGTGGATGTATGCACATACGTGTGTATGGATGTATAATATGTGGTAGTGGTGGTACCTTCGGATGAGGGATGGAGTTGGGCATGGGATGGGGGGCGTCGGGGAGGCGGTACTCGTTCATGACCCAGTCGGTCTTGGTGCCGCGTGGGCCCGGCCCTGGTAGAAGACGAGCGTCTTCTTGAGGCCGATGAGCCTCTTGGGGTCCGCCGCGCTCCGGATCTGCCGGTCCGACCCGGTCGCCTTCCAGAACCCCCTCTCCGTCGTCCGGTTCGGCCTCCCCCGTTCCCACTCTTCCTGTCCCTCGGCACGAAAAAATACCACTCCCTCTCCCCTATCTTCGCCAACCCTGCCACATAAAAATCACCAAAATAAGACTTATAACTTAAGAAGAAAAAGAAAAATAGAGAAGAAAAAAAATAATATATATATATTTGTTAGAGATGGAATATATGGTATGTAAGTACCTGGGAGTTCCCAGGGATCGTGGCGGTAGAGATTGAGGGTGCCGATGATGTCGAAGTTGAGCTTCTTGCCGAAGACCACACGCCGGAGATAGAAGTCGAGGAGCTCCTCTTCGGTGGGGTGGAACCGGAATCCGGGGAGGTCCAGCTCTGATCCGCCTCCCTCCATTATACACAAAGTTAGCTCAGCTCAGACTTTCCCTTGTGATTCCCTTCGGCAGAGGCTCCAAGTGTTTATATGAGGGAGGATGAGGAAAAGGTCATGGGAGAATGATGCATGGGCCCACACGTCTTTATTTTTATTTGGACAAGAGAACAAATTGGGTAGACTCTGATGAGTCGTGAGAGTCCCAACCCCACAAAGGAGAAGGACAGAGAGGAGAGGGAGGAAGGAGCCGTGGGGTTTCCCTCACCTTCTTAGTTGTTTTTCTGATTTTTATTAAGCCTAAAGAACTGACTCTTTCAAACCATGGAACAAATGACAATTAATTAATTATTAGATAAGGTTATTTGAGGGTACGGATAAGGATTAGTTTTGTTTTGAATGGCTTGTCCCAGGGGGAGCAGTGGTGCATCATATTTCGTGCATGGGTGACGGGGTTAGCGAAGGCTGAGGTGGTCTTAGAAAATTATTGCATGGACGATGGGGTAATTAAGGATGATGTGGCGTGACAGTGGCGTTTGGGAGGAGATGTGAAGGGTCCAAATGTGCATGCTTGCCGGTTGCTTTAGAAGCAGCACTGGTGGACTGCAGGGATTTAATTAATATATTGAGAGAATAATGTAAGGATATTATTTTTGACCAGCCTCATTTGTGGATTTACGGTGATGCTGGCTTCCTGGAAGTGTAGTAGTCAGCCAAATCTTACTCTCTAGCAATTAACTAAGTTATCCGCTTAAGTTTTTTGCCTTTTTCTTCGACAGCAAATTGACATTAGGCTAATCTTGTATTGGCTGTTCAGATGTTCCGAGAGAGTTTTCTAGTTCTTAATTTGTATTTGTTATTCGTTTGTCTAATTAAGGAAGAAGGGGGGAATCAAACTTAAGAGAATCCAATCTTCGAATGGATTTAATATGTGATGTTACTGATTCCCAATGATACATGCATAATTATTAAGAGTTAATAAGACATGGTTCATAAGGTTATGTACGAATGATATTTGTGTTCTATATCATGTGATGGTACAATAAGTTCTCTATGATCAAACGTTGAGGTCAACTTTTTTTTTTTTTCTTTTTGGCAATCAACTGCACAAATTTAGAAGATAGATTTATTTTTTATGAAAAATTTGGAAGATGGATGACAAAATTGAGTTCCACTGGTTGGATGGACTGCAATTTTATGTTTAATCCATATTTGACTAAAATAATTATTTCCTCTAGTTTGGATGACAATTTTATGATCAATCTCTGGCCTGCACGTAAGCGTGTAGAACATGTAAAGATTTTTATCTAGAATAGGCATAACCATGTGATAAGACAGGTCTAATTGTGTGCAAGAGATTAAATGTAAACTGCTAGCAATGCGAGAACTGCAAGTAAAATAGCAACCAAACATGTAACCATGTATTAATTTTGCTTAATTAGATGGATAGACTGATCAATTAACAGAGTGCTAGTCACCCTACTTATGGTGTCATTTCATCGTTGATCAATGAAGTCAAGGTTAACATCTTACTAATTTATTGCTTAATTAGCTTATAATTTCATACGATGCATGGGATGCCAAAGTCAGCTTCTTCTCATCAATCGAAGTCAGCACTTTCTCAACCGGATTAGTCACATATATTATCAAATACTTGCACTACAACGATATAAACCTTCTACAACTGGATCAGTAATACATTATCATAAACCTTTCCTAATTGGACCAGTCATACATATTATTTCGAACTTCTCTGCTAGACCCTTGGAGAAGTAGGCATTGCGGATGCGATAAAGCTCATCAACCACGTCCGTCACTCTCGTGATCGTTGAACTTTTGCAGGAAAAATTGAAAAGCTTGACGACCTTTGCACCATCCTCATCCTCGACCTCCCACCGCCCCAATTTTTTCAATTGGTGCTCTCTCTCTCCCACCTCTGCACCTCCCTCAACCTCTTAATCACTGCCGTCTCTCTCTAGATTGCCCACACCATCCACCTGGCTGACCCTGATTGTATCCTCCATCTCACTCGTGCCACCTTCTGCCGTGTCCCCTCCTCCTCCCATCTTTGACCATTTTTGGCGGATAGTGTCCGAGATTGATGGTGACAATGGAGGCAATACGAGTTCAGAAGCTACAAGTAGAATGGGGAAGAATGGGAGGCAGGAGGTAGAAGGTTCGAAGCAAAAAAAAGAAAAATGCTGCCTCATGGACATATGACAGATGGTGTATTGGAAAAAAATATGTGGCAGGCTGATGCCTCTATTTTAATATATATAATATAGATTTGAAAAAATAAAAAAAAGAAAGAAAAGATTTGATAAGATCGTAAGAGAATAGGGTTACAGACATTAAACAAATTTTAAGAACAAGGAGGTTTCAAGAATTCAAGTTAACTTTTAATTAACTAAAATATAGATAATTGCAGGTACTGGAATAGCCTATAAGAAAGTTGATCTGTTTTATCTCATATTAGATATAACAGCAAATTAGTTAGCCTCTTAATATAGCAAAGCTTCATGTTAAAATGGCTCAGGAAATCTGCTAATGCATGATAGGCCACGTATACCGATAAACCTTACCATTTATAACAATCTAATGTGAAAAAATATGAATAATTTGAACACAACATTTCATGAATATTTAAGACTTTTAATTGTAACCACCTGTCAAGCATTTGGAATCAAAGCATAATCTTTCTAGTTTGACTATATAAGAATTAATGGCCTCCAACTCCTCCCCAACCCATAGGAAAAGGGGACAAAGCTTCCTATGATTCTTTACAGATCCAAGAGTTCAGTTGCGCTAGCTCATGCAGCTGGTTAGGAAAGGATTGTGAGGTAACCGTTGCAGCTGAATTCACTTCAAGCCAAATGGGATGGGCATTGAGGACTCTGGCTGCATTACAATCACCATCCCAAGTACTTTGAGCTTCATCAGCTGGATGGAGTTGGTGTATTATCATCTAGTATATAGCAGTCCTCCTCATTCGTCTTTCTGGATTATGAACATGATGTCCCATCCAACTTGTCTGGCTGGTTAAGGCTTCACTTGGTATTGCTTATGGAGAATCAAAAAGTAGTTCTTAGAGAGATAGAAACTCTCTTAGATTTTATTTTGAGGTATTTGGTAAAAATGTTAAAACAGGGTTCTTGTTCCTCCAAAAATCGAAAAAAGTCTATTAGGTAAAAGCTCTAAATAGGAGCTTTTAGGTAAAAGTTCTACTTGAAATGCACCAAACAGCATTTCTTTAATTTAGATGGGAGACCTCAGTTTAAGTCCTGGCAACAAAGATTCTTAAGAATAATTTATAAATAATTTATAAGTCAATAGCACCTTATAATAATAATATTTGATCGTTATATAATATAATATATTATTATTATAATCATATTATATCATATTATATTATAATAATACCTTGTTATCATCATCATTATTAGTATAGTATAATAATCATGCTATAATAATATAATATTTTTATTCCACAATACTATCATAATATAGTACTTCCATTTAATATACTAAAATAATAATATCATATTTTATGATGATAATAACATTATTATATCATAATTTTATAAAATTATTTTTTATATTTATAGTGAATTTAAAATTTATTATATTATTTATATGAAAAATCAAAAGAAATGATTTATAAATTAAGAATATTATATGATAACAATTTTGATAGCGTATTATCATTTTTTTGATGGTACAAATGTATTATCATTTCCTATTACTTAAAGTATTTTTTTTTTCCCTTGGGTTAGCAAATAGATATTAAAGTTCCATGACACCTTAAAAATATAGTTACTATAACAAATAGCTTTTTATTAAAAGTTCTACCAGGGAAAGCCCTACCATCCATAGCTTTATAGGCAAAAGTTCTATTATTTACAACAATGCCAAATGGGATCTAAGTCTTTTCATTTTAATAGAAGGTTCGAATTTTATCTTTACTACTTTTCATCGTTTCAACAAATATTGAACAGACCTAATTTTCCTATCTTTCTTCTGACAAGAAAAGGATCGAAAAGGGCAAAGGAAAAAGTTGGTTCCACACCTGACTGCCCAACAAACTTCAACTTGACCAAACATGGGGTGATGGTACACGGGAAGATGGCTCATTTGCTAAGAATTAGCCTTTTCATTCTACCCAAGTCAGTGAATGTTTACATTGTTAAACTCTAAAGCATTTTTAACATTATTAATTAAACCGTCATTTTTGAAATCTACCTCAAATGAAAGTGGCCATCAATGTTATAACACTATATTGCTGGTCCACGACCAGTTAACTTTGAGTATTATATTGATCATTTTGCAATTACTGGTCAAAAATTCTCTTTGTAGTTTGACAGTTAAGCATAGGAAAAATTGATTCGTGAGACTATTTATCGCATCTAGAGGTTTAATTATGCCTCTATTCTGAATTGTATATGGAAGGAAAGAGACGCCAAAAACATTTGCATGGCTGTACTCAGTGCACCTCTGAACATGCGCCACGTCAAACATTATTGCTCCTGCTAGCTTTGCTATTTATATATTCCTATTGTACACAGATCAGTTAAGACCTGATTTGTTTGAGGTGGGTCAAGAATATCTCTTGCTACAAGCTAAAAGTCTGCATAGTTTCTAAATGATTTGGTTATAATTCCTTGATATTTATTTGATTATTGTAATTGTTTATTCAATTCTGAAAAGAGATAAGGGTTCATTTAATGGCAAAGTAAGAAGCAACCTCGTTCGAGACATGTAGCTAACAAAGTAAATATTAGCCAAAATAAGGAGTAACTAAACCTATACAAATGGAGTTAATCGGTTTTACAAATTGCTAATTAGTTAAGATTTTCGTTCTGGATCATATTGTGATAGATCCTGATCATTTTAGTTAAGAAAAGGGAAGAATTAACGGATACGTTCTTCGGGAGCATATTTCATCTACAAGATACATAAGTTGTTCACATTGCAGAACGAATGCAGATTACCCTATAAAATACTTTTACATAAAATATTTTACATATGCACCAACCTTTATCATGCATGCATCACCAAAATGTGCACATCTATGAGGTGGATTAAACAGTAACCCATTTTTGCAAAAAAACATGAAAATAAGTGGATTTATTCTTCAAATCCCAATTTTTCAATAAAAACCTTTGTTCTCTAGTTTATTATGTGAACACTTAGCACCAATAACAACAACATCAGGCAGGTAACATTACTTGACTGCTATTCTTGGTGCATGGACAAATTAGAAGAGAAGCATATAGTGAAGTGTTATCATTAGAACTAGGGATGCAGGGCCAAGATACTTTGACCAGTTGAACGGCTATGACCTAACTTAGAAAATAATTCAACATTCTTTTTTCGTCCAAGTTCAACTTTGAGAATTGTCTTAGTGACTGAGTCCAGTCTATGATAAGCTTGGACCTGCCCTTCCCACATCCTCAGGCTTAATTTGACCCAAATTCCTTGTAGAATTGGAGACCAGAATTTTTACCAGTGACCAAAGCCATCAGTCATCTCCAACATTCGTTCCAAGGAATCCTTCCAACATTTGATTTTTCTCATCATGCAATGTCTATAGGATTACCAGCTACCTGGCCCTTTTAACCTCTGCAGGTTAAAATGCTGGTGCATTATCTAAAGCCTAAAGCATAGGTTGATTCCTTCCAACTTTCAAGCCACCTTGGCATGTCGATGGTGCGCCATGATCTCACATTATATTTGCTTCCTGACAGCAGCAAGCATCACAAATGCAAACTCTCCCATCATGATTTCAATGCCATCTAAGTCTCCAATGGTGTCCACCCTTGTCGCGGTGGTCCATCTAATTGACCGACCTTACTTAATTTCTAGACATATACCACAATCAGTGGATGGAAGGATGGATGACAACGATTTAAATCATCATACCAGCTAATAGATTTCTCTAACGACCCATGGTTAGATGACACCTATTCATCATTCCTTCACTAGACTTGGTTGATTTGCCATGATTGGTGGAGATGACCATTGTGGCCAATGGTTTATAATTCCAACTAGTTGATATGATTGGAGAACAGTGAGTCAAGAGTCTACCATTTGTAGATATTTACTGATCCTAATCCTCACTATTTGTTGTCATTTAGTGGGACCCTCATCCTTTGTAATCTCTCCACAAAAAAAGTCTTCAAGTCAAGGCTCGGGGACTCTTCGGGTCTTTGCTCTCTTTCTATCTTCCTTGTAGCCAATTCTCTGCCCTTCTTAAGTTTCTATTGAGGGGTGGCGTTGGACTTGGAGTCAACTGCAGCGACTCTCAACAGCGGGAAGTCTTTCCAGTGTACTATTTCCGGTGGGGACGTAAAACGACTGCATGTGGGGCGCACTTTTAGTATTGGTAATTATCAGTGCTTCATGATGTAGGCTTGTACAGTTTGAAACGCAAGCAGCATACTGTTACCAGGAGATGGATCGTTATCAATAGCAATGCACCATACAGAATATATAAAATATTATTTTATTTGATAATCATCTATCTCTTAATGACGATGATCATCGAAGATAATAACTATTAGTTACTGTACAGCATTTCATGATACAAATTGTACACTACAGAGAATTTGTGCTCATGCTTTATTAAGCACTAAAATCCTACGGACCTTAATTGATTACAAGATAAATGAATTGGTGATAGATTGTTTCAATTCTTCTAAGTGCGTAGCTAGTTTAGTTGACACTTAGAGATTTTTTTTATTTATTAAAGATTTATAGTTATTTAAGATCTTTTATATTTGAGATAAAAATATTATTTTTATTAGGATTTGACG
>KE504642.1:1490363-1504030 GCA_000441515.1 Elaeis oleifera | reverse complement strand
CCTGGAGGTGTGGTAGGAGTTCACCCGTCGGAGGAGTCCGGTCGACACTCGTAGTGGACACCGTAGAAGCTCGTTCGTCAACGAGGCTTGGGAACATTGTGGAAGCTCGACCGCCGGAGAAGTCCGGAGATGCGTCAACTAGGGTCGGAAGCTGGAAGAACCACGGGAGGGTCACTCCAGATATGAACTTCGGCTGGAGGTATTTTATACCCAACAGTTTAGTTCTTAAACATGTTCGCGATCAAATGATATGTCATTACAGGACGATGACGTTTATCGAGCGGAGGTCATTGTGTGCCATATAGATTGGTTGTTCTCTTAACCAAAGAGTGTGATGACACTGGTATGACATACAGGTGAGATATAGGAGTATATCATCATTAACAAGTGACTCACCTGTTGAGCGTTCTGCTGTCAAGAGCTACTCGTGAAGCATATGGACATAAATATCCCTCCGACCTGAGATCACTATAGTGACTTACAAGCAACTCACTATGCTTTGGTTCTGGACTATCTGAATTTCTAATGCAATGACGGAAGGCTACTGGGTATAGTCAAGTACTTGCGAAGTCTGTGTGTGGATTAAGATGGGATTGATCCTTCCAGATTATAGGAGCTGATGTATCGCTGTATTTCAATTTAGTAAAATCTTGATCGGGATAATTCATGAGATGGATTTGAAAGGTTGAAATACAATATGGATGGAACACTCTCGGTTGATAGTTAACCTAAGATCATCCTAAAGCATTCAAGATCAAAGGGATGAATTATGCGGTAACCATGTGCATAGGTTCTTAAATATTTCTTTACGATAGTTCGACCTATCTGGACATCAGAAATTATTACTAAATGGTATCTCGATTAGTGTAGAAATCAGTTTCTGTGCTACCGACTTAGTATTTGAACCTATAAAGTCACGCATACAAGTCAGACACCGTAGAAAAGTATTGACTTATGTTTATAATATCTAATTTGGAAGTACTTGACTTGATTGAACATATAAACTAACTTGATTGAGAATTAAGTTATGGATCAAACGAGATTAAAGAGTTGACTATGTCTAGCTAGCACTACACATGAGGTTCAAGTTCAATCCCGAGGATGAACAGTTTTTGATCTATGATCCATGAAATCTATGAGAGATTGAATTTAAATATTAATTAATTTTAGATTAGATCTGATTTAATTAGACTTAATTAAGTTTAAATTTAAAGTTAGACTTGGTTCTAAAGTCCGAAAGAGTTTAGGATTGACAGTCTTTCGAAATTATTTCGAACCAGCTTCAAATTGGATTCGAATCGAATCTTTTTGGATGAAATATTAGGAATCCTACTTGCACTGAGATTCTCTCCTTCTTTGAGCCGACCAACACCGGACATGGTACTGGTTGTGTGCATCCCATATAGGTGTGAAATTAGGTGCATTGTGGGCACCATATGTGATGGCAATTCTATCTCATGCAGGAGTCCTTCTTTCATGAGTATTGAACTGATTCAAAGCATATTTAAATTAGGAGTCCTATACTTATTGGATCATAAAATTATCTATAAATAGAGAGGGTCTCTACCTATGGATGCATAGCAAACAAATCAAATTGAGAGAACAGAGAGAGAGAGAGAGGCGTGAGAAGGGGCGTCCCCTTTCCTTCTCCTTGGTGTCTCCCTTGTTGCTGCCCATCCTCTCCTTGCCATGGGGCCTACCTTGGGTGTCCTCCCTGCTGGTGTGAGGTATCTTTCCTCTCTCATTTGGTTGGGTTGCAAAGGTGATTTGATCGAAGTTTATCTCAATTTTCTACATTATCTGGCGTGCATGCGAAGTAGAGGGTCTACGCTTTCAAACCTCCGTAAAGATTGATTCCAGATTTTTAGAGATTTGATCTCCTATTCTGTTGCTATCCAAATAAGAATTTGATCCTTATTCATATAGATTTGTAGAAAATTTTTAGATACAATCCTGGTTATCCGAAGAGAAACAGTTTTCCTTCCCTTCAAGAGGAAGATGAGAGAAAGAGAGAAGAGAGAGAAAATCTCTCTCTCCTTTCTTTCTTTTTTCTTCTTTTTTTTCTTCTTTCTTGCAGAATGGGAGACCTTCTCTTTCCCTTGTTCTTGGAACAAAGAAGCTTCTCCCCAATGGTGGTAGTGATCGGAGATGCAAGCCATGGCGATGCAGCCAGAAGATCACTGACCGACGGTTGGTGGTGATGACCATCATCGAAAATCAAGAAAAATAGACGGTAAGTAAAGAAAAATAGAGGAATCAATCCAAGCCACTTTTTTGACAAAATCCGATGGTTTGTTGATCGGAATCTAAGACTTAGTGGTTAAGGAACGTATGGAGAAGGACAAATCAATAGATTTGGGGATTTTACCTTTTTTTCTATCGATATTTGGCCCCAATTTCTAATGAATTTGAGGAGAAAAGATGGGTTTCTTTCAGCAAAAATAGTAGCTGATGGTGGGGTTTCATTAGGGACTTGGTCCCTTTAAATAGAGGTGGAGGGGAAGGAGTTAGACTTCCTTCCGCCCTCAATTCCAGCTCCAATCAGGAGTCCAATAGAAGAGAAGATGGGAGTCTTCTCTCTATTTGTTTATTTTCTAGGAATGCTTTAAGATTCATGTAACTGGATTTTGCTAAATTGGGGTATTATAGTTTGGTTGATGCTGTAATTGATAGGTTGGGATTATATTTGGTTGCAATTGAATTATAGGCATACAAAATAAGTATTTGGATGTTTATAATTTGTAATTATAGATTGTATTTCAATAAAAAAATATTCCAAAACTTATTACTACAACTATAACCAAATTTAGCCGCAACTATGATAAATTTATAATTAAAAATCCCTTAGGAAGTGTCCATCTCACCACTCTAACCACATCCTTTCTTCTTCTCCATGGTGTCCTTGTAATCAAAATAGTAACAATATTATTATAGTTTACTACTAAATTAATATAATATTATGTTATTATAAAGTAATATTAATATCATATTTTTATAATAGTAATAATATATTTTATTGTTATTATGTAATAATATTATTATTTTCCTAATATTTACTATTATATATAATTTGTATTACTGTATTATAATATTAGAATAAATTACTTTTGTACTATAATATATTAGTATACTATATATGTTAATATGTCCATTATCATAATATCAAATTGATATTTATAAATTAGTATAGAAATTATTCTTATACTAATCTAATAACAATTTAATAGCAACGTTATTTTTATTATATTTTTAAAATAATATGATAAATATTATATGTGATTCACTATTTCTCAATGGGTAATTAACTTTACCAGCTCAATTATAAGATATTGTATCTTTTTCCATATCAAACAACCAAATGGTTGTAACTATGTATGTAGTTTCCAATTACCATATAACAACTAGACAAGGTCTCCTTTTACAACTATAATTTCATTTATAAGCAATTGAATTCTAGCATGTAATTGGATTAGAGGCAACCAAACAAGCACTAAATAGATACAACTTTTCTAAGGGATATATCCATTGGATAATAGAATGAAACTTCTTTGACACACTATTCCCTTTTATCCTCTTGCAAGTTTATAGAAGCATGGTTGATTTGATCCCTCTTAACTCAAGTTCCTAGGATCTTATTTTCTTTATGATAAGTTCTATTATCCAAAATAATGATTACATATCTATTGTTATTTATTTTTATGCCACTTATTAATAGAATTTGGATATTACTTATATGAGGACAAATATAGAAGAAGGTGACAAGTAAAGAAAAGGTCACTTTTTTTAGGTTGGACAATATGCCCTTCAAATGTTAAGTTGCCATATTAGCATTGTAATTTTAGAAAATTCTGAAAATTCTAAAAGAAACATTATTATAAAATTTTATAATACAAGGTGCTGAATCATGATAAAAAGCAATATAATTTGTATATTATAGTAGATTAGTACATTTGCACTATCTTTATAGATTTGTAGATGTCAAGAGAAAAATTCCATAGTTTGGCACAATATACTTGATATCCTTCTAGTTGATTACTTGAATGTTCACATATATCTTCTTTACCTTTTGAGATCCTATAACTAAGAGAATAGTTTTAAATGAGTATTTAGATAAATTTAATTTATAATTGTAGGTGAATAAATTGTTTACTTTCTAGAATTGGATTCACATCAAATTTATCAACTATAGTGATAAATACATCTTAAATATGATAGTAGGTCAAAGAGTTACATTTTCTTGCCATGCTTAAAAATAATAAAATAGAGAAGGAATGCGTTGCAGAAAAATTTGAAACACAATTCCAACTAATAAAGCGAACACACATTGTTTGGTGACATCATCTATTTCTACGCCAAAAGATATTGTTATATATGACCATCAATTTTAAAGCATCACAATAGAATCATTTGGTGCCTACTTTCATGCACCAAACTTGCAAATCCATCAATCTCTATTATTTTAAATTTAGGAGATGCAACATTAAAGGATGCTTGGAGCTCAGCATGGAGATTACTTATTTTGGTAATTATTATTATTTAATGGCTACAAGTAAATTCATTTGGGTATTGCAAAAAATAATTCAAACTAAAATATCCATGTGCACTTACAATTTCAAAGATGAAAACTTATGATGTAATATAAAGATAGCTTCAATGATATTGGCATAGCCAGCACATATAAATTAGTGATCCCATCAGATTAAAATCTCTTGAAATAATCACGAAAATAATTATGAACTATTTGAAGATTTTAATTTATTATGAACTTCAATTTAGTACAATCAGATCATTAATTTTAATAAATTCAATTCAGACTCTGAGTATAGATTTCATTTCACTGTCATTATAGAATGATCACATAAGTTCATGTGACATATTTATGTGGTAGAAGGAGCTTATGTGGATAAGGTTCTTCCCCATTTATGCCCATCTTCATTTAGGATATCTCTTTTCGAAGACTAAATATTCGTGATGCTTATTAGAGTGGTGGTTTGCCAGTTGGTAAGAAGTGGCATTATACAGTGACTAGTCCTCTATTTTCATGATGAAAGTAATTTCTTATCTTACATTAGGGCTATTAGGGTTTAAATTAGATCTATTTTATAATCTATAATTCTTTTATTCTGAAAGAACAATAAAGATTGACGTAATATCAAATGTAACTAGTAATTTTGAGTAGAAAGTGACTCAAAAAGTTTGTTTTTGTTGTATTTGTATATGGTCCCAATGCATTATTGGAGCTTTGTTATCTCACAAGGAATATGGTTCCAAGATATTTTTTGTGTGCAGTCCCAAAGCTTTGTTAAATCTTTTTCTATATCATAATGTGGTCCTAAGTTGTCTCTATGTCATCTAAAAGCTTTGTTAAAGCTTTGGTATTCAATAGAATGGGGTCTCAATTTGTCGTCTCCATGTGGTCGCACATCTATGTTAAAGCTTTATTATTTAATGGTTACCATTATCATCTCTCTATTATTGTCTTGCTAAGGCATCTACTTTTTTGGAAATAAGAAAGGAACCCCATTTATTTTAGCAATATATCTTACTGCAATAAGAGAGGATACTTTACTATAATAAGATAGTTTACCTTAGTGAAGTAAGATAAGCAAGATAACTATCATCTTACTTCATAGACATAGATTTTTACTGTTAATAAACTCTCTATTAATAGCTAATCTATTTTGAAAAAACTCTGTGTCTACTGTAGAGATTTTGGTCATAATTTTTTTTAATAATTTCATTTTAGTCATAATCATTTTCATATATCATGTAGAATGGATTATGTAACTATTGTTATGCATCATGGTGGCAAGTTTATCAACAAGAGTGGATGAATGGAACATATTGAAGGGATGTGCTTATTATGATATCCATGATACAGAAAGCTGATGCTATGAGAAGTTACAAGATATGGCGGAGAAGCTATGTATGGATAAGGTTGTAAGGTTATTTGTAGGGTTTATATTCCTAATAACAAATAAGGAATGAGGCTAGTATATAAAGATGGTTAGCTTAAAGAAATGATACAACTTGTATTGGATACAAGAGAGTATCTCCATATTTATATTGAGCACAAAGAGCCAGTCAATAAAACAGTCATAGAGAAAATAAGGACTAAAAATCTTGTTAAAAAGATTAGTGAGAAGCAAAGCCTATAACTAATGAGAAATAAAAGAATTGGTCAGCAAGTAGTAAATAGCAAAGGCAGGAAGTAGTTATTGAGTAAAGTCAGCAAATAGTGATAAGCAAAGAAAAGAAAATACTAGTTAGATCTAGAGGTCAAAGGATTATTGAGTAATTTTTTGAGGATGAAGAGTACACCCCATATAGTGATAGTGAAAGGAAGAGAGTGATGACAGCTATTATACAATTGATGAGCTATTAGTTGATGATGAGTTGATAGCTACAAGGAACAAACTGAAAGAAGCAAGAAAGAGAATAAAAAAAGGATGATGAGGTGCAGAGAAAGCAACCACCATCTATGGATAAGATTATAGGACCAAGCATTGCTCTTCTATTGGATAAAGTTGAAGAGTAGAATGGGTATGATAGTGACTATCATGATTCATCTAAATTTGATATGCCTAAATTAAGTTCTGACCATGAGATTGGTGAGCTTGCCAGGAGGAAGAGGTGGGTTCATTTTAATCCTAAAACTGACATACAGGATGTTAGATTTTATAAAGGTATGATATTCAATATTATAGAATAGTTTAAAGATGATGTGATTAAGTGTAGTATAATACAAAAGTATGATGTGAGGTTTATCAAGAACGAGGCTACTAAAGTAGAAGTGAAATATACATTCAACAGTTGTCCATTCAGACTATGGTATTTTACAAAAAAATATTGATAAATTTAAATTAGGATTTATATTAATGATCATAAATGTGCAAGAAGTTACAAGAACAGTCAAATGATAGCTAGGTTGATTATAAGAGAATTTCAAGAAAGCTTAAAGTATGTCCTGATTACAAGCCTAAGGAGATCAAGCATAATATTAGGACAAGATTTGAAGTTAATGTAAGTGTGACTAAATGTTAGAAGATAAACAAATGACTTTGAAACTATTAGAGGATCTCATAACAAACATTATAGTAGACAACCTGATTACTGTGAAGAGATCCAAAGGAGCAATAAGGGCATAACAATAATCATGAAGGTTGAGAGGTCTATTGATGGGTTAGAATTTTAGAGATTATATATTGGATTTGAAGCTCTTAGAAGAGGCTTTTTGGCAGCCTATAGGTAGCAGGCTCATATTTGGACTTGATGGATGTTTTTGGAATGGATTTGCAAGGATGAGCTTTTAGCTGCCATTAGTAAAGATGCTAACAATCAAATATTTTAATTGCATGGATTGTAATTGAGGTGGAACGTAAGAATTCTTAGAGTTGGTTCATTATTTTTTGACTGAAAATTTAGAACTTGGAGATAGTCTAGGTTGATCTGTTATCACTGGTTAACAAAGGTAAATTCGATAATAGTTATAAGAGAATTGTGCTTAATTTTTATCATGATACTTAACTTTTGTTGCATATTCCATGTAGGGGTTGATTTAATCAATCAGTGATTTTCTACTACATATTGAGCATAAGCATTGTGCAAGACATATACATAGAAATTAGAAGAAGAATCACAAGGGTGGAGTTTTAAAGTCCACCTTCTTCAAGACTACTAAGTATAGAATAGAGGGAGACTTTTTGGATGTCATGGATGAGCTAAAAGAACTATCTGAAGAAGCATGGAAAGACTTCACATATGCAAACCTAAGGAAGTTTGTCATAACCTTTTCAGTCCATTCCCAAAATATGATGTCATTAACAACAATTTATCCGAGACCTTCAATGGTTACGTACTTCAAGCAAAAAAGAAGCCATTGATTGAGATACTTGAAGATATACGAAGGACATTAATGATTCGGATGGCAAAGAAAAGGAAGACAAAAAAGTGACATGAAAATATTTGCCCACGAATTCAAAGAAGATTAAGAGAAATAAATCTGAGAGCAGATGGTGTGAGGTAATTTATAACGATGATAGAAAATATGAAGTTGCATGTAAGGGGCACTCATATGAAGTAAGCTTGGTCGATAGAAGATGTGCATATAACGAATGGAACCTAATAGGGATACCATGTGCTGTATGCCATATCTACTATATGGCATAAACATGATAATGTAGAGGATTATGTGGCAGGTTGTTATACTAAGGATGCATGGGGGCAGTGTTATGAGTTTATCCTTCAATCTATCAACGGAGAAAAGTTATTACTTAGGACTAGTGCAAAGGCAGTGCTACTTCCATTACGAAGTGTAATATCATATAGGTCTAAAAGAATAGAAGAGAGGATCCACATGAGAAGTCCAAGCATCCTCATAAGCTTTCAAGATATGGAAGATAAATAACTTATTAAGTATGCATCCAAAATGATCACAAGCTTTAGGCTCAACTTCCTTGTGATCACAGGCTTCACAAGCTTACATTCTCATAAGCATTAGTGGCGTGAACATGATCACAGGTTTCAGGCTCAACTTCTTTGCGAGACATGATGAACCTGATTTATATTAGTGGTGCTGGCATGCTGGTAGATCCTCAAAAAATTCATGGTGATACAGTTTTAGATTGTACCCGAAAAAAAACAAAAGAGAGAAAATGATGATAAGATACTGTTGGGTGTTTCTTTTCTTTTTTTTGTCTTGTGTGTTTCTTTATAGGTTGCCTCCCTATATTTTAATACCGGCAAATTCTTTGTGCACCATGGGTGGTGTAGAAAATCTGACATGGAGCACACCGTCTTGTCCAACTGGTCCATATAGTCACCACTTTTTAATACGTATTTAATATCTGTAAATCGATTTTTCATTAAAATTTTGTATGACGAAATACTCTTATTCTTCGATAAATTATGACATTCTGCATCCAAAAATTATAATTTTATCCACAGAATATCATAATATAATGCAGGATGTCATAATATGCACAAGATGTCATAATTTTTTTCAAAGAACAGGAATATTTTTATCATTCAAAATTTTCAAAAAAAAAATTATAGACATTAAATGCATATTAAAAAGTGATTGGACAAAAATGTTCCTTCCATATTATGATATCCTGGACCATGTTATGACATCTTGGGCTATAATACGCCATAGGATGTTATAATTATTTTAAAAGATAAGGATATTTTGTCATACAAAATTTTTAACAAAAAGCCGATCTATTGGTATTAAATGCGCATTAAAAAGTGATGACTATATGGACCAATCGGATAAGATGGTGTACTCCACATCAAATTTTTTACACTACCGGTGGTGCATAAAGAATTTTTTTTTAATATCTAGGCCTCAAGTTCTCTTATACGGAGAAACCCAAGAGAGTAGAAAGATCCTAACAGTTCGATCAATACCATTAAGGCCCATTATCATGATTTAATAATGGCATCCCAAACATCAAAACCCATTAACAAGAGTTCAGCAGCTTTGAAGGGTCAGAAAACTCTTTTTGCACCACGGGCGGTATAGAAAATCCAACATGGAGCACATCGATTTATGTAATTAGTCCACATAGCTACCATTTTCTAATATATATTTAATATCTACAGTTTCACTTTTTCATTTAAAAATTTTGAATCATAAAAATATCTCTATTTTTGAAAAAAATTATGACATCCTTTGACATATTATGACTTTCTGTACGTAGAATATCATAATATACCTCAAAAAATTATGACATCTTGTAGTATATTATGACATCTGCATCAAATTATGACTTCCTGTATGCAGGATATCATAATATGGAAGGGATATTTTTATCCAACTAGTTTTCAATGCGCATTTAATGCCTATAACTCTGCTTTTTTATTAAAAATTTGAATGACGAAAATATCCATACTCTTTAGAAAATATTATGATATCCTATAGCATATTATGATATCTCACGTCAAAATTATGACTTCCTGCATACAGGATGTCATAATATGAACATAGGATGTCGTAATGTTTTCAAGAGGCGGGGATATTTCATGATTCAAATTTTTAAATAAAAAATAAAATTATAGGTATTAATACGTATTTGAAAGTAGTGGCTACATAGACCAATCATATAAAATGATGTACTTCATATTGAATTTTTTATACCGCTCACGGTGCACAAAGAATTTCTCTTGTTGGGTCACACTTGGCCAGAAAACTTTATTGGGCTCATCGAGCTCCAATAATGGCTAGACAAAATCAGAAAGAAACAAATATCAACAATTATTAAAGATGATAAGATATTAAAGTGATTAAATATCAAGCCAATACAGTCACAAGTAAAAGATAGGGTCTCAGGCTGGTAAACCCAAAGCTAAACCCAAATGAGCACATGCACTCGCACCAATTGATGATATTAGCGATGATACCAAATCTTGGAGCCCTTTTGATCCACCAGAAGACCTACAAAACATGGGGATAAAGGTAGGTATCTACCGTATAAATTCGGGTTAGATTTGGTTACCTCTAAACCCAATCTGAGCTTAATATAAGATCAGGTTGACTTGTGAATCAGCACCACCCCAAGTAATGTTAATGTCAGTCCAGTCTAACTAAAATTAGGCATAACCCAGTCTAAGTTAAAACCTTGACCAAGCTATCAGCTTGTTCTGTTTGAATGCCCAACACAAACAAAACTTGCATTTTTCCAACTTAGATCTTGGATGACTCATTTTCTTTCGTGGGCATCAAAATCCAAAGTAGAACTGGATTTTTTATGTAGGTTGATAGGCTTGGTTGGCATCCTGGACAGGACAAAGAAATTTGAGGCTAATTTCAATGTTCTCTTTGGACATACCAAAATTTTGACTCTAAATCCCGAAGCCATGTCTAAATCATATATTTAGGCCAAACTGGGTATAAGATGACTGAATTTATTGAGTTATTAAAAGATGATACCGCCCAAGTTTTTTTGCTAGTAGGTTGATGTCAAATTGTGGCACCCTGCTAATTATGACTAATCAATTGTGATTTTACTCTTTGAAAGTGCAAAAGACAGTATGAGTTATGGTCCCTTCAGTTAATGTCTCATGCTCATAAATCTACAGAAACCGTGGTGATCTAGGATCTCAGCTAGCAAAACTAGCTAAAAGATTACTACTTGAGGTCCATGGCCCTGTTTGATCCTAAAACATCCTAAATAATTTGGATTTCTTTTTTTTTTTGGTTGAGAAATGCTTTGGGGTCTTTGGCCTTATTAATTAAATACCCCAATACATCACCAATGATTATTGAGCCTTCTTAAGTATCCAAGACCTAAGCTATGCTGGACTAAATAGATGTGCATTTGCAAACCTTCTATTTAAGTCCTAATATTTTCTAAGAAAGACATCTAATCACAAACACAAGGATCGTAGATGCATACTACAGTGTTCTGTATCCACACGAGCTATAGACCAAGTCACTATGATACTATTTCTAATGGTTCAAGATGTCACAAAAAATAAATAGCCATAATTATAAAATTCAGATTTTTGCCCCTACTCAAGTATCCGAAACCTAACTAGTGCACACTCATGTTGGACTAAATACATGCCCGCATGAGCCGCCATAAGACTATACAAGCGTATAATTCGTTATAGCAGCATACATTTGTATATTGTTATTTCGTTACTTTCTTACTATGGACATTCAGTGGTAATTAAAATGGTCAAAGAATGGAAATGAGAAGCACCATAGAAGGGGGATGAGTGAGAGAGGGAAAGAGAGAAATGGAGGTCCATTTTCTGTCAAGAAAGTATGCAATCCCTCTTTATTAGGAAATGGAGCAACCAACATTAAATTGCCCTAACTTTCACTGGGCTGGAGCATTGGCACAAAAGAAAGAAGCCCAAGCATCTTCAGTGCTGCCCTTCCCTTCTTTCCCATGTGGTTTGCTTTGTTCCTCGTGTGGCATTCAGTTCTTCCTCTATCTTTACCCCAAGTCTTTCCATTGTTTCTTAACAGTGGGAACCTGTAATGGCTTTAGTACACCTAAATGCTATTTCATTGATTTTTTTTTTTTAAGAACAAGTAGGAATTAGCAACAACAAACATTAAATGGTGCTCTAAGGCCCAGCATACAATCAAAACAACAATATTATCGGCGTCTATTTAGGATCATGGGTCTACCTTCCGCATGGTAATTGCACATCTTACAATTTTAAGATAAGTTTAGGTTTAGCGAAGTTAAAGAAGTTGGTTTTAGGACATGGATTTCAATGCCTAGGGTAAAGCTAATAGTGTACTCTTGGAGGTGATGCCCATTTTAGTCCTGAGTGATGCTAGCTACCCGGAAGTTCTTGCCATGAAAGTTTCCTTATTTGGTCGTTTCACCCTTAACACAGTAGGTTAATGATGTAGGGCATTCACTCAAAGAGATCAAAGAAGCATGGACCAGTCGAATAGTCAAGGCAGTGCAAAATAAGGGTGGCAATTTAATCAGTCCCATCAGAAAACCAACCTAACCTAACCCTAATGGAGTGGGCCGGTTTTCGTTTGAACCATAGTGGATTTGGAGTGGGTGCAATAATGGTAAAACCCACTCCAAACCTAATCCAGATATATATAACTTGTCAATATGGCTTAAATTTTGAATATTTCATGAGTCTGAATTATGACCCGAGAACCGACGTTGCAATCTGAATGGAATATTTTGTGAGGTTTGTGGTGGTAGCGACCTGGGCCGAAGCCCACCATTGATCTTGTTGGAAAATGCGGGGGACAACGCCCCCATGATACGGATCAGTATAAATATTGTATGTTTTGCCAATCTCGATAGTTTTTATGAGAGATTTGGAAAATCACACTAGGACTAAGATTTGGAGAGTTCTGAATGATTGTATCTCTTTCTCTTTTCATTATAGTAGAATTTTTTTTTCGTATCTTGTCTGTGGACATAGGCTTTACAACCGAATCATATAAATCTTGTATTCATTTTTCTTCTCTTCTCTATTCTGTATGATTGTATGAGTTTGTATTCCTTATTTTGTGCCTGTTATGACATAACCCTTCACAAATCATTTTCCCTATTTCGCTCTAGTCACTCCAAAAAAATTGAATATATGAGATTACATTCCATGATGCTTAGTTGTTCATTTTTTTAGTTGATTATTTTCTTAGTTTAATGATTATTTAACTTTTAAAGAATCATAATTTTATTTGTATTTTCTAATATTGTTGAAAATTTAGTTTGTTATATCCTATATCTTCAATTCTTATTTTATTTAATGCTATATGAAGTACTAATATTTATTTTATATTTTTTTATTTATTTAATTTATATAGAAAAAAAAAATTTTCAGTTCCATCTAACTAAATCCATTAACCTACCTCATCTAACTCCCGCCATCGCACCTCGCCTCAAGATGCGTATGGGGCATGCAAGTAAGAGTAATGGTCTATCCAACTCATATATCCGAGCTGTTACAAGAAGATCACGTCGTCGTGGAGGCTAAGAATTTTAATCTTTTAAAATGTTATTATTATGGTATGCCTTGGCTGGTTTTTTGCTTCATCAAAAAAAAAAAAAAAAAAGGAAAACGGTGCATATCGTATTTGACCAGTAGCAACGCCACCAACAATAGTACGTAATAGCGGCAAGAACAGCAGCGACGAACAAAATCACTTAAAAGTTTCCTTATATATATATATATAT
>KE504642.1:1474868-1489831 GCA_000441515.1 Elaeis oleifera | reverse complement strand
ATATATTAAAATAAGATAATTGATTCGCATAGTTGCTCGATCTTGATAGTACATTCAAATGCCATCATCTAGTTGAGCTGCCGCAGGAGATTCAGAATTGTTGCGTAGAGAATACCAGCAGGCAGTACTACCTGCTCAATATTATTTATTTATAGACATGCTAAGGCCCACAGCCTTGACTTAATAGACTGCAAGGTTTAAGCGAAGGGCCTTTGGTCACGGCAAGCCAAGTTGGTCCAGGGTCCACTCCAAGCATCCCACAGTACCTCTTGTAAAACCCAACACGGTCCTTTGCTTCAGGGGTGCCGGTCCCTTGCCACATTCCAGTCCCCCGTTGATGATGTTGGTGATGACACCAAATCCTGGAGCTCTTCCAGCAGCTCGGTCAGCAGCCGATGGTGTCCACCTGTTGGTGATCACATCATGGCATGAAGGCTTTGGCTCTTGTGGGGTCATCCAAAACCATATGGCAGTCTTGAACGAGATGACTGGGTCTTTGTCCACCAAGCCTGGATGGCTGAGGAGGTCCTCATGAATGGCTCTCCCAGCTGGACCATAGTTGTAGTTACTGCAAACATTGGAGTCCACAAACCAATGAAAGAGTCAGCAATTGGATGCTAATAGTTGTTACTATCCAAAGTACATCTACTTAAGTTAAATGGATGCTTGGTAAATACATCAATGAAGGACCGAATTGCATCCCGACAGCTGAATCTCAAGAATTTTAGGGATGCCAATAATCACTTTTTAGATAAGGACTGCAACTGGGCTAGAATAGGCATGATTCAGATCCAACATCTGCCATACCGATTGATACTATATCATATCGGATGTACCATATCATAGAGGCATGCAGTCTCATACCATACCGATATCAGCACGTCTAATTGTCTCATATTGTATTGTATATCGATATTGTAATAGAATGATATTAGTATGGGATTTAATACCAAGATAATAAATCTTGAATAGATTAGATATAGGTTAAGTCGAACATCTATTGATCCAAATTTAGTCTGTTTATCAAATGGATCAAAAATCAAAACTCAAACTTGACCATTTTATTAAAGGTTTATTTGAATATTCTTATAGAATTGGACTACAAATCCTATAGGAATCGGGTTTAGTCCATTCAGTACATATGTGCTAAACTATGCATACAGATCGTGTCTATATAATATGAGGCCCGGTCATATCCATGTCAACTGGATCTCTTCTAGTCTATTTAGGGTGGAAAAAGATTTGGTGAGGTCATTATTTTCTTTCTCCATAGGATTCGGGTTCATCCCTTAATGAAAATTTTTTGTGAATATTGTGAAATGGGTAATGTCTTGCCTGCATTTTTGTGAATCCTATGGGCTTCCACGGGATTATTGCAAACAAATCCTAAATAAGTCATCTAACATAACTTATAACGGGTTGAATCAACTTAAATAGATTAAACAAGTTAAGCACTGGAATCCCTATTCTTAAAAGGTTTGTACAGTAGTTCATAGCAAAAGGAGGAGGGTCACGATAATATCGTGAAGATCTTAGGATGCAAGATCCTGTGCATGGCTTTAGTTTTTTTTGGCATCCTTCCCAAACTAACCATCCAAAAGATGAGAAACAAGCAGGGTAGCGAAGGATCCATGCAAACCCTCATCAGGTGGCTAATCGAACTTACTGGGAAATTTGCATGGGTCCACGGCCGTAGTACTTTCTACCGGGAACACATGGCCATTTTGCACCCGCCGGAGTGCTTTCGTCGCAGTAGTTGTTCCCCCGATCATTCTCCTTTTTTTTTGCAGTATCCCCAAGCGTACGGGCCATCTGGTGCAGTTGCCCAACCCCCTGCATTAATATAAATCATCATCCAAAGAGGCATTGAAATAACATTGAGATTTAGACAAGGTAGTTTGAAAGACATTTGTTATATATACATCTATTCTTGTGTTAAAGATATAATTAATCTCACTCATTTGCAAATTGACTTGGGACATGAAGCATGTCCATGACTTTGTTTCAACGAAGTGCTTGCTCCGAAGGTCTCTTCTTTTATGGTGCTTGGACAAGAGGGCAGGGGTTTTTTATCTGAGTGGCTCTTGTGCTCCAGGCTTTGGTTTAGATGGGTTGGGGTGGAGTGGATATTAGTAGCGAGCCGGGATACCTCACTTGGTTAAAAATAAAATAATAATAATAATAATAAAAACAAACACCTTTTCTCCCAGAGGGACTTTCGTGAATTCTTGTACTTTGATGTAATAGGTTGTGTTTACACAAAGGCTGTATGAATTATTCATCTCAACAAAGGGGAAAGAAGAAAAGAACAGGAGGGTGCATCTGTTTGAGTAGACACATTTTTGTCCCAAAAATATTCGATAACCTATGGATGGACAAGGAAAAATAGAGGAGGGATCAAGGAGATCACCCAGTACCTTTTTTTTTTTAAATTTAGATTTACTCTACCACTCTATTGGAAATACATACATGAGAATCAGAAATAAAATATATGAGAAATTAATGAACTACAAACTTTGAAGATCCAAGATTCTCATAAAAATATAATTTTTGTTTCTCAAAAACTTTGTGCCCGTCCAATGGATAAATAAAATAATAATGTTCCAACTTTATCATAGAACTGCTGGAGTTGATGTTTTAATTAATTATCGGTTTTGCACAAGAAAAAAAAAAATACTCATCAAACCACCTTTAGATGATTTGTCCAAAATTACGTTTAGGAAACTGTATGGGCTCCGATCTTACAGCAAATTGCCTTGGGGTCCCAACTAAGAAAAGAAATGAACTAACCAGTGGTTTCATGGGAGGTCTGCACAAAGAATGTTGCAAGCTCCCTTTTACGCACATTGATGTCACCAGTGGTCCCAAATTTGCTGAATAATTGGCAGCTGTTATGAAGGCATGGTAAGTGTAGAAGCCCTTGGCCTCACATTGTGGATCATTTGGATGCTTCAGCATTTCTTTGAAGAGAGATGGGGTGATGATGGAGCTCACATCCCCACCCTCAACGAAAGAGCACTAATGCCAAGTTAATGATGGCCACCTTGGAGACCCTCATTTCTTGTTTCAGTGAATGGTTCTCAGCTCTAAGGGAAGGGCCAGTTTTATGGAGGAAGAATCCTGCAAAAGAGTCTTCTCCTAATCTTGAACTCACATTATTATTATTCCCTTCTCTGTCTGCAATTTGAAATGGTACGAATGGGGAGGAGAGGTTGCAACCATTGGTTTGTGGTGAGAGGATGCTAAGCCTGTGTGGCGGTGATCATAACCAGTCCAACAGATGAGAGGTGGAAGACTTGGGTGTTGGCTAGCTTGCGTGAAGACTGGGGTGTTGGTCTTTTGTCGACCAACTTGTGAATCGTAATAATATTGACATGACCCATTGTAACATGTTTCAAGCAAGTGAAATGGACTAGACTGTGTCCTTTCTCTTCTTAAGTCACGGTGTTGTCAATGATGTGCACATCAACACTACCTACCAACGAAAGCATATTGAGGATGTACAACGCATTCATCACCTCCTAATATCTAAAATAATAGACTTATCAAATTTAATAATAAGACTTTTATCAGATGCAAGAATGCGTCTATTTTCAACAAGTTTGCTTCTAGATATTATATTTCTACAAATATGTGGTTTGTATGAAGCATCTTTCTAAACAAACACCGATGCCTGTAGAATCATTGCAAAGAATCGTAGACATGAAGAGCGGACTTGGAGTCTACAATTTTGGTGTTACGTGATCCATTCAAAATATTTACCTCAACTAACATATATACATCATACAAACCATGCATGTTATGTTCGTCTATAATCCATCGGGTTGCCATCATGGTTGACACCGTCCATATCCCTGCATCATGGCATTCTATTGTACTGCTCGGTGAGTTTTCACCTCTAGGGTGGATATCATGGATCATTTGGGAATTGCAATCTGAGATAAGAGTTATAAATTGACTCGGAGCTAACACCGACATCTCATGATCATACCTTAGATCTTTGAATTGGCTCTTGATAGACTCTCAGATCATGAGAAGAATCATTGTCATGGCCTTATAGTTATCCTGATGTTAGCTACCAGAGATAAATAACATTGGCATCATCAAAAGGCCTTCTTACTAATTGGCTTTGGTGGCTGGCTCCCATATATCCAGCACCTCAGAGACGCCTTCATTCACAATAAGACCCATAGTCTTTTTATGCTTGGTCTAACCAAGTGATCATCAGTCATGGTAATCATACAATGCCCATAATTGCCGAAAACAATGTAACCAGACAAGAAAAAAAAAATTATGCAATCAATAAAAGCCAAATTCAGGAAAGTAAAAATCATGATCATAGAGAATCAGGCTGTTCCATTTAACAGTGCCGTTATACAATCTGTAAATGTACTGACTCGATGGTAGAACCTACTGAGTTCTCCATTTCATGAGTTCAAGCAAGGTCAAAAATTGGATCCAATCTAAATTCCGGTTCCGGGTATGGTCAAGTTCTGGTATTTTTCAACTCAACCCTGTCGTACATCATCTAGCTGTAGATCAATAAAAATGGGCCCAGCCTAACTTGAACTTGATCCACTCAACCCAAAATCCAAATCATATAAAGCTCCCTCCCTTTCACTTTAACTATCTTCTTAGTTTCTTTCTCAATAGTTTTCAATTCATAAAATGAGCTCTCATTTAAACTAATTCCTCTTTTTGATCTCAACAACTACATTTCTTGTTACTTACTTTCACTTGGTTATATTTAATTATATTTTGATACCCACATTTGATTGTTTGATTTGATAGATTCTTATTTATAATATGCTCAAGTACGTATATGTGCGCATGTATATTGCGTACATGTATGTGTATTTGTGAATTTAAAAATGATCAATTATTTAAATAAATTAAAAAATTTGAATGAAAACTCAAGTGTGAGTTAACTCTTCAAACACAACCCAACCCGGTCTAACCTAATTTGCTTCAACCTTAGTAGAGCGTGCTTCTTGATAGTAAAACCTGCCAGCGTTACTTGTTTAATATTCAATCCCCACAACTTTGACTCAGAGGCTGCATTTAAACAAACAGCTTGTTTCAATGGCATGGCAAGTTCAGTCCCATTGATAAAATCATTTAATGATCTTATTCCAGCATTCAGATGTCTATTGCTTCATTTGGGCTTATGTCAAGCTATGTGTTTCAAAACCAGGCACTGATGGATTTATATATAGTATTACTTGCAATCCATGGATCTAAATTATGGTTTACTCTTCCAAAGTTATTGCCAAGGTTTGCCGGTTAACTGTCACTATATTCTACATCAGCAGCATAACTGGCATTTCTTGCTTTCCTCTGCTTCCAGCTTCTTTGGTGGTCTCCTCAGATGCAGTTCCAGTGATATGCTTCTAAGTTATAATTTACAGGAGCAAAGCCATATTAAAGTCATTGTGGGCCTTTCTGGGTTGATGCTAACTTTCCACAAGATTGTTCTCTACGACTACATCGTTTTCTTCAGTAAGCTTTTTTCCAGGGGAGTGTTGTTTTGGTGTACTTTTCTTATTTTATCTAGGGCTGTGGATGAGTGTTGTTTGTTCTCCACAGGCTCACCTTTTTGTCACTGCTGTTACTCTGCTTCTTACGAATTATAACATCTTCCTTTACCCAAAAGAAAAAAAAACTAGTTCCCGCACTCAGGGCGCCGGTACCGGTACGCATCTCTCACGTTTGAACTAGTCCCGGCAATGCGCATGCAGGGACTTGTGGATATCTTGCATCGCCACCGGCGCCGGGCAGGAATAGCCTATAGTTCAAGATTGATGTTAGTATTTCAAACCCAAAACGCAGACACAAAATTGTAAATAAATCTCATCTTATGCTTGAATTAGCTATGGGCATGCTGGAACTATTTCAAGCCTGATGAAGGAAATAGTGCATGTAAAATCCTGTAGAACTCACCTATTGTAGCTAAATTCCAATCAGCCAGGTTGGGGCACATTAACAGGTCAAATCCAGAATTGCTAGCCAAAACATCATACTTGTTAATGAAGCCATCAACCAAGACTAGTCATAATTTAGGCAACCTGGTGATTCACAGCCATGATCCTATCAATGTGTAGTTACAGGCAAATGACAAAAAGGGTATAAGATTGGATAGATACATCTCTGTTGCAGTTTGTTCAGAAACAAGTCCTACAACATACACTGGTGGATGCTGAGGTGCGAGAGATTATAAAGATCGAACAAGGCACAGTCAAAATCAACCACAAGTTTCTATAGCTTCTCACTGATGGGTTTTCATGAGCCTGCTCAGGAGTTGCATGACCAAACAACAAATTCCCTCAGTACCGACAGACTTGATTGTCTGTTCGCATTCCCTTAGTGAGTCCTGAACGATTTGATTGTCTGTTCATATACAAGGGCCCAAAAAATACACCAAACAATTGGCAAACCAAATGCATTAATGTAATCCATGGGCTTTCTCTATAATACATTTTTCCGAGAGGCCTACTAATCACAGTTTTCACACATTAAATTAACATTGTTGGTCAACAGAGACATGGGGAAAAGATGGCCGTCGTAATTTACCGTACTGTTTCATGGACCTTTTCCACCCTTTTGCCTCTTCTCTTCTAGCCCTGCTGCTTCATTCAGCATGTCCATGGCATCATTGTTCATCTTTAGCTTGGCTAGGGCAACTGCTTGCATGTAGAAAGCTGTGGACCATTCAGGGTAATACATTGTGCTTGCATTGCATCTCTAAGGGCAGCATCAGGTTGATCGCACATAAGATAGCACAGGCTGCGCCTTGCATATACTGTGGGCGAGACCATTGTTCCAACATCGATGAACTGCAATAAAGATATCACATCACGATTAGTGGTTGGTGAAGGATTCACAAACCTGAGCATGATACAGTGAGGACAACCTTCCATGATCATGGTTAAGATTTATTCTCAAACTCCTAGTCTCAGGATTAACTGCAGAACACAGACACATATGCATAGGCTTTGTGATGGCCTGGTCCAGTTGGACCAGCCTGTTAGAAACAACCAAACCCACCAAAGGGAAAAAAAAAAGGATATGAAGAAGACTCCCATCGGGAGTCTTCTTCTCCGGTGAATCCCGAAAGAACGGGAGTCCTAGGGCCACCGGGAACCCTAGGCCTCTCTATAAATAAACCCTCTCTCTCTCTAAGACCCTCCATTGGTGATCTTCAAGCCTTCTTTCTCCCATCACCCATCAAAGTGATGGCGTCCTACTCTTGTGCCCACCGGAAATCGTAGCCGAAGTCATCGTTGGTTGTGAGGTAAAGGTCCTTGCCTTTCTTCTCTTCCTCTTCCCTTCCTTCCCTTGGCCCCAGGCCTCGCCGCCGGCCGCTAGCTTTGCCAAAAAATCAAGAAAGAAGAATCCCCAGTTTTGTGCTTTTCCCCATGATTTTTCTTAAGGAAAGCATGAAACAGGCCGTCTTCTGCTCCACCACCCAAGCCACACACCGCCGCCCGTTGCTGGACCTCCGGCCGTGCTGCCGCACCTCGCCGGAGCACGAGCCACCAGCCCCCACCCATGTTCTCCTATTCGGCCAAAGAAAGAAGAAAAGAAAAGAAGAAAAAAGAAAAGGAAAGAAGAAAAAAAAAGAAAAAAATTCTCTCGTCTCTCTCTCTTCTAGGATTTCTCTCCTCTCTTTTTCTCTCTATCTAATCCTTGGACCCACTATGAACCTAAGATGATCGTTTCAAATAGACCTGGACTCGCTTTGACATCCGTGCAGTTTGTCGATCTTAGACCGACCCTTATCATATATTTATAGATCTAATCACTATTAATCCCATTGAGCACCCTGATATGACCCTTGATGATCTTGATCATGGATTCCTCTTTTCAGAGATACGAAGATTCTCTCTCCATTTTTTCTCTACTCTCTCTTCACCCACTCTCTCTCTACAAAGACCTATGGATCTTGTACTAAGTCATGTTTTCTTCTTCAATGGGTCCATGTATGAACCTAAGATGATGTTCCCAAAGAATCCGAAATCGCTTCGATATATGTGCAAGATGTCGGATCCAAATCCGACCATGTCGAATATCCTTGAAAACCACTATTGATGAATCTTATTAATCAATATTGATCTTGATCCAATCTATGCTTTATGCTTTCTTGAACGAGTCACTTAGATTTGACCCTTGTCTAGGAGGCCCTGAATTGCTCCATTGCTCGGATAGCCTATTGGACCGACAATCTAACCTACAGTTTCTTTCCTTATGATTGAATTTATCAAATAAAATTAATTATGCTTTTAATATATTAAATAGGTTTGATAAATTCATCAAGTGAAGTTTGAAGGGCTAGGACGAAAGAGGTAAAAACCCCGACACTACTTTTGAAATTATCCACTATTTTATCATGAAAAGAATTATTCTAAATTTTCATAAAATAAGGATCGAGCATATGTATTATGAAATTTATGGTTTATCACAATATAGTGATTTTATGAATATTTTATTATGAATGACCTGTTTATGAAATATGAACTCCATATTTATGAAATTTATATTTTGTCATGAAAAGAATGATTTCAAGATTGTGTTACTGTTAAAACTTATTTATGGATCATGAACTTTATAAAATTATCTAGTGTTTTATTTATGCATGATTTAAAAAATATAATTCGATGAAATATGATTCAAGAATGCTTATTTTAAAAACATGAAAAAATGCTCTCAGATAGCTATGTATGATCCTGCCAAAGGATAATAGCAATTGACATAGGATCCTATCAGTGGGTAATAGTAATTGGCATACGACCCTATCAATGGGTAATAGTAATTGGCAAACAACCTACCAATAGGTAATAGTAGTTGATATACGATTCTGTCAACAGATAATAGTAGTTGGTACATGATTATGATCCTGCCACGGATATAATAATGACCTTAGTATTTAGTCTAAGAGAACTATTAAGAATCATGATATGATATAATGACAGATGATATTTATGACTTTATATATGAAGTTAACATGATTTATGAATTTGTTTATGCTATGCATTGAAAACTATATTTATGAAAATTACATGATTTATGCATATGCAAGAATATGATTTATTATGATATATGATTACGAAAGTTTTATGTTCCAATAATAATCTTCTTCTTTAAATGATTTATTGATACATATATAAACTTATTCTTGATCCTGGTAAGATAGTATAAAGTTTACTTATTAAGTTGGTGTAGCTTATATCATTTTTTTTTCTTTTCTTGTCCCAACGAATAAGGTTAGAAACAAAGGATGATCCAGGCTTGAGGGTTTATGCTAGTGAGCTTGGAGATTTTGTAGCTGAATTACAATTTATAGGATGATTATGGACTTATAATGAATTATTTTATGAAATTTAAGACATGGATTGATATTTGATTTTGAATTTAGTCGCTCTGAACCAATTTTGATTTATTTGCTGGATAAATAATAGAATTGGATCTTTATTATATATTATTTATAATAGATTTTAGCAAATTATGATTGATAGACTTTGTGTTATCTAGGGCGGTATCCCTTGGTAGCATGGCCGTGTTATATTCCAGATTTAGAACGTGATATTTTATGATATCAAAGCAATAGGATTGATCATGGATAGAACTTAAAGTCTAGCAATGGGATAATTAGGTCTTATTTAGCTAGATCATGTTTAATTGAATAAGAATAGATAAATTTTCTTGAAGTTCTTGTCGCTCATTTAAGAAAGTTGATTAAGGCTAGTTTTTTTATAGGTGACGATGAGCAACAGAGAAAATGAGGTCTTGGTGAACCATGCCACTAGAAAGAGAGGAGCAAGGAGTACTATGGGAGTTGCAAACCAACCGATTGAGCAGGTCACTAATACACCGGCCACTCGGGCAGACATTACTGAAATATGCCAGATGGTAGCCCACCTTCAGCAACAGCAGACAAGCCACTTCTCGACCTACACCATCTTTCGAGTCACATTATAAAGGTTTAGAAGGCTTAACCCACCATTGTTTGACGGTGAATCTGACCTTTTAGTTGCGGAGATCTGGATTAGGAAAATGAAAAAAATGTTTGATACACTACAGTATCCTGAGGATGTAAAGATTAGACTAGCCATTCCCATGCTAAAAGAAATACCGAGTTTTGATAGACTGCAATAAGGGTTGCATATGAAAATAATAATAATCAACTGATATGGGAGTTCAAAAAGATATTTATGATCAATATTTTCCAGAGTCAATTAGATTACTAAAAGAGAATGAGTTCTTGACCTTAAGATAAAAAGATGATATGACAGTATTGGAATATGCAAATAAATTCAATGAGTTAGATCGATTTTGCTCTCAGTTTATAGAGTCTGAAAGAAGCAAAGCAAATAAATTTGAGTATGGTCTAAGATACAAAATTCGCTCTCATTTGTCCTCTCACCTTTTCAATGGCTACAAGGATGTACTACACCGAGCTTTGAAAGTTGAATTGATATTAAAGATCAGAATAAGAAAAAAAATAGGAAGAGGTCTAGACCAATAGAATCTCGGAATAACCAACATGACAACTTAGAGAATAATTCTAATAAGAAGAAAGGAGCAGAGACTTATGAGTATTGTGGTAGAAAACATAATGGACCTTGCTATAAAAAACTCGAAATGTGCTTTGAGTGCGGCAAGAAGGGACATTTGGCACGGGATTGTCTTAACAAAAGAATGACTCTAAGTCTACAAAACTCACTGATCAGAACCAAAAAGGAATGCACGAGTATTTGCTTTGACTAAGCATGATGCCAATGCAAGTGATCAAGTCGTTAAAGATACGATTCCAATCAACCTATAGATGCTTATATATTAATTGATTACAAATTTTTCTCATTCCTTTGTCTTCCAAGTCTAACTACATACTTGAAGAATTGAATAAACCACTATATATTATCTCATCTCTTAAGCAAAGTTATTCTCATTGATGCTTTATTTTAGAATGGCGTCATAAAGAAACTAGGCTTGATAGAAACTGATTTAAAGATAAAGATGATATGAAGATAAAGTATCCTCACTTAACTGAAAATGAAGATATATCAAGTTTCAAGGACGCAACATTTTTTGAGGATGGAATGTAATGGCCTGGTCCAGTTGGACCAGCCCATTAGAAATGACCAAAACCCACCCAAATTAAAAAAAAAAGATGGGATGGGAGTCTTCTTCTTCGGTGAATCCCGAAAGAACATGAGTCCTAGGGCCACCGAGAGTCCTAGGCCTCTATAAATAAACCCTCCCTCTCTCTAAGACCCTCCATTGGTGATCTTCAAGCCTTCTTTCTCCTATCGAAGTGACGGCGTCCTGTTCTTGTGCCCACCAGAAATCGGAGCCAAAGTCGTCATTGGTTGGGAGGTAAAGGTCCCTGCCTTTCTTCTCTTCCCTTCCTTGCCTTGGCTCCAGGCCTCACCGCTAGCCACTAGCTCTGTCGGAAAATCAAGAAAGAAGAATCCTCTATTTCATGCTTTTCCCCATGATTTTCTTGGGAAAAAGCATGAAACAAGCCGTCCTCTGCTCCACCACCTCTGCCACACCCTGCCACCCATTGCTGGACCTCTAGCCATGCTGCCGCACATCGCCGGAGCACGAGCCACCAGCCCCCACCCATGTTCTCCTGTTCAGCCAAAGAAAGGAAAGAAGAAAAGAAAAGAAAAAGAGAAAAATCTCGTCTCTCTTCTAGGATTTCTTTCTCCTCTCTCTTTCTTTCTATCTAATCCTTGTAACCCACTATGAACCTAAGATGATCTTTTCAAAGAGACCCGAACTTGCTTTGATATCCGTGTAGTTTATCGATCTTAGTCCGATCCTTATCATATATTTATAGATCTGATTATCGTTAACCCCATTGAGCACCCTGACATGACCCTTAATGATCTTGATCATGGATTTCTCTTTTCAGAGATATAAAGATTCTCTCTCCATTTTTCTTTTACTCTCTCTTCACCCACTCTCTCTCTAAAAAGACCTATGGATCCTGCATTGGGTCGTCTTCCTCTTCAATAGGCTCATGTACGGACCTAAGATAATGTTCCCAAAGAAATCCAAAATCACTTCGATATCCATGCAAGATGTTGGACCCCACTCCGGCCACATCGAATATCTTTGAAAATCACTATTGATGAATCCTATTGATCAATATTGATCTTAATTCAATCTATGCTTTATGATTCTTCGAACGAGTCACTTAGACTTGACCCTTGTCTAGGAGGCCCTAAATTGCTCCATTGCTCAGATGGCATATTGGACCGACAATCCAACCTACAGTTTTCTTTTCTTATGATTGAATTTATCAAATAAAATTAATTATATTTTTAATATATTAAATAGGTTTGATAAATTCATCAAGTGAAGTTTGAAGGGCTAGAACGAAAGAGGTAAGTAATCCCAATACTTCTTACTTTTGAAATTATTGACTATTTTATCATGAAAAGAATTATTCTAAGTTTTCATAAAATAAGGATCAAGCATATGTATTACGAAATTTATGATTTATCGCAATATAGTGATTCTATGAACATTTTAATATGAATGACTATTTATAAAATATGAACTTCATATTTATGAAATTTATATTTTGTCATGAAAAGAATGATTTCAAGATTGTGTTACTGGTAAAACTTATTTATGGATCATGAACTTTATAAAATTATCTAGTTTTTATTATGCATGATTTAAGAAAATGTGATTCGATGAAACATGATTCAAGAATGCTTATTTTAAGAACATGAAAAAAGCTCTCAAATAGCTATGTATGACTCTGCCAATGGATAATAGTAATTGGTATATGATCCTGCCAGTGGATAATAATAATTGACATATGACCCTACCGGTGGGTAATAGTAATTGGCATACGACCCTACCAACAGGTAATAGTAATTGGTATACGACCCTGCCAAAAGATAATAGTAGTTGGTATACGACCTGCCAACGAATAATAGTAGTTGGTACATGATTATGACCCTGTCACGGGTATAATAGTAATCTTAGCATTTAGTCTAAGAGAACTATTAAGAATCATGATATAATAAAATGACAGATGATATTTATGACTTTATATATGAAGTTAATATGATTTATGAATTTGTTTATGCTATGCATTGAAAACTATGTTTATGAAAATTACATGATTTATGCATATGCAAGAGTATGATTTATGATATACTATTATGAAAGTTTTATGTTCCAATGATAATCTTCTTCTTTAAATAATTTATTGATGCATGTATAAATTTATGCTTAATCCTGGTAAGATAGTGTAAGATTTACTTACTGAGTTGGTGTAGCTCATAACTTTTCTTTTCTTTTTCTGTCCAGACGAATAAAGTTAGAAACGAAAGATGATCCAGACTTCAGAGTCTATGCTAATGAGTTTGGAGATTTTGTAGCTGAATCACAATTTATGAGATCATTATAGTATTATAGTGAATTATTTATGAAATTTAAGACATGGATTGGTATTTGATTTTGGATTTAGTCATTCTGAACCAATTTTGGTTATTTGCTTGATGAATAATAGAATTGGATCTTTTATTATATATTATTTATGATGGATTTTAGCTGATTATAATTGATAGGCTTCATGTTATCGACGGCAGTACCCTTTGGTATCATGACTATGTTATGTCCTGAATTTGGGGTATGATACGCTTAATCTGGCGTAAGGTTGCATCTATTTATGTAGGCACTGGGTTCTTTGATTGGCCACCTTTGTCCCTCTACATGGAATTAATGCGTTGAAGTTGGATTCATCAAGCTATGGAAAAAGGGTGTTACCTGAGAATAACAATCAATGGCTGTCTTAAAATCCTTATCTCGAAATGCAAAATCTCCTCGCTTTCTGGCGTCCAACATATCCCTCATTTGCTGTGTCCACTCCTGGAAAGACAACTGATAGAAGAAAGAACATATTAGCACTTGTTAAATTTCACCATTTATACCTCCATAACTGTACTGATTTCACTTCCTAACTTACTACAAGCAGACGGCAACTATTTCTAATCAGGGCATTCCCATCATACCTCATTGGTTCCTTCATCATCTCTGTAGTGTGCCATAACTAGAATTTGATGGATGGCAGTGAGGTCCATTCTGGAACAGGCTTCACCCATAGGAGAGAGATGGCGCTGTGGTTCATGCTTTCGAATCCCTAGCATCACACAAGATGGTACCTGCATCCCAAGTTTACTGTCAAATTTCAAGACAAACATCAATACTACCACTTAAGAAATCAAAAGCATATATTACGTGCTATGCATAATTATTTTATACTACATTGCTCTTTCATGAGGCCTTTGATGCAAACAGCAAGTCTTTTGTGCATATTTACATAAATAAGTATTTCACGGCCTAATTGGTGATTTGGATAGCTCACAAAGTCAATTTGTGACGAGAGGCATTGGAACCCGGTCAGATTCAGTTAGGTTCCAATCTGAGTTGAGTCCTCAGACACCACTTGTGATAAAATCATCATTTTGGATGTATTTGTATTTGTTGATGTGGAGTTGGGCGAAAAGTTATTGTGTTAGCTTCTCCTAGAAACCATCTTTTCACCGAAGCTGTGGTTCTTTGGTTGCTGTATTTTTTTCCAGGAAAGTTTCTAATGCACTGGAGCTTCACCTAGCTGAGGCTTTCACATATTCGGAGCTTGGGTTTCAGTCAACCTTGTGGCAGCTCCCAATCCATCTGTGCTGAATTTCTGGGCAAGAGGCCAGCCTAAGCTGCTGTTTGCTTGCTGGAGAGACCTGAAAACCAAGATCTCAGGTATTTTCCTTGGTTTTCTGGGAGTTCTGAATCCTATTCTACTATTCTATCAACTTAGGTCTGCCGAATCCATCTGGGACTAAATCTAGATCCATCAACTCAAGTTTGCTGAGTGTTAGTACTATTTTGCTGTGACTAGTTTTAGTAGCACTATTTTCCTCAATATTGTTATCTGACAAACCAAA
>KE504642.1:1456885-1470386 GCA_000441515.1 Elaeis oleifera | reverse complement strand
AAATAATAGGAAGAAGAGCGGAGCCCCTCCTCTAGCCTTCACCAACCTCAATAGTGGTAAGACGGCCCCGCCAGCCCTCCGGAGGCCTCCAACAGCCACCAGCGACCTCCTCTCCCTCTCCCTCTTCTTTCCTCCCTCCGCCCTCCAGCTTCCATCGTGTGCAACGAGCTCGACTAAACTCTAGTGGCCTCCAAGTTCCTCTCTCCCTCTCTCTCTCTACTTCCTCTCCCATTCTCCCTCCACTCTTTCTCTGTATCGGTTCGGGCCCGATATAAAATGGCATGAAAGTACCGAACCATACCATGGGCCAACCGATCCGAACTCTAGTATCATTACAGTGAACATTGCTGGGGAGTATAACAACAAAGAGATTTTTATAAGAAAATGACAATTTTTCCTTTTAAGTCACCAATTTATCTTAAGTGATTGCGATGGTACACAATCTCTCGTTAACTCCCATCGCTCAATCTAAAAGTTAAAAGTACATTATTCATCTCAAAACTATTCTTTCATCATCTAAAAGTATGTGATTCTTTTGGAGGTGGGTGAATGGGGAACTAGGATAATATCCTATCAAGGTAACCCAAATATATTCAGCTCATCAAATCACCCATTTGCCAAGGTCTGTGACTGTGATGCAACATCCAAGTCCAATCTTAATTCTTTAAAGGCTATTACAGAATACCCTATTACTAATGGCTAAATATTAGGAAAAGTGGTGTCCACTAGTCAAATAATTAGAGTATTAAAACTTATAGAACACCCTATCTTCGTACAGCTATTAGATTGCATCAAGCTATGCTTAAAAAGTGTCATATATAAGTTTCATAACTTAACTAAAATCCCATCTTAACATGCAAATGGTAAGAAAATAAAGAGGAGGCCACACGATACATTTATTAAGAACTGTCAGAAAGATCATCATATTCCACTTCATGCCTCACATATCCTGTATCTCCATGAATAAAGCATGCCCTTGCCACATCACCCCCACTTACAAACACATGGAATGGCGTTACACTACTCAAGACTTTGTCAGCATCTTTCTGTCCTCATGCACATATGCATACTTCAAGCACTACTCTTGTGCCAAACAATGTAGTTGGCCAGAGGAACCCAAACTTGGAGTCCTACACACCCTAACTTATTCGTATAGAAATGAAAATCTAAAGAAACAGAAAAGCTTATTATTGATGAAAATGTAAACATTCAAATTCCGCAGTCCTATTCTCAAGTGAGTTTCACTATGGTCACTTGTGGGAATGAAAGAACAACCAATGGTACCTCTAGCTTGCTGTGTTCGAACATGGATGAACTTGATTGGAGGCCAATTGATCGAGAATGGATTTAAGACCTTATCAAGGCTTTGTGACCAAGATCAGGAGAAGATTACATTCTAAATCTTCATTCAATGGCCAAAAGTGGTCACTGATTTGAATTTCTGGAGTTTAATTGTTTTGAGGATCTTAGATGGAACCTTGATTAGTGGAACCATATTCACATAGGAAAGCAATAGGCACCTAATGGAATTTTTTATATATTTACTGTAGCATGTACTAGAGCACATTACTATAGTGAACACTGTAGCATGATAGTGTTTTTATTCTTTTTTAGTTTTATTGCAGTTGGACTTAAAAGTGGAAAGGATGGGGCTTCGTTATAAAGGAGGATTTCTTGGCTTGTTAGAGGATTTGATCATGAATTATTTGTAGAGAAAAAGTAATAAGATACAGCCAGGCTTGGGTGCCCTTCCTCTACCACTATTTATTCTTAGCCTCTTCTAGACTCTGTTCTTTAATTCTTTGTCTAGGCTTTCTGTTGTTTCTTCTTTGCTTCCTGTTTGCTGTTTATTTATCTTTTGGGACTAATCTGATCATAGATACACAGTCCAACATATTGTTCTTATAATCTCAATCTCAAGCATCCAATTTAAGGTGATCTAAATCTACAGTCTACGGATTGCTAGGATTGTAGAAATTATTTCTTTTCTCTGCTGAAAATCTTTTATTTGACCTGAGATTTAGTTATAAGTCAAACAGCACCTTCTCTTTATACCTCAAACCCTAAGTAATCCTTAGCTGAGTCATTACCTATTCTTGAAACAGGAAATCAGAACGTTTTATCCTCTAGTTTTCATCCCAATTATCAGAAAGCACCTTTTCTGTCCTGTTTTCAGTGATAGCTAAGCAAAGTAATAGATTGAATTATTCTCTGATTTCTGTCATTCTTAGGTCCTCTCAAGCTTTTGCAGGTCATCGTTAAATGGCCCACATCAGTTGTTTGTTTGTCTAACAATGGTTGAAATGACAACATTTTTGGAAGTCCATTGTTCACTAAACTTGGCAACGCTCATCCCCAGCAACAGGAAACTTTAATGTGTCTTCTCAGATAGGACCAAAAAGCATATTTTAGAAAGACAGTATTGCATGGAAACTCAAAGAGTAAAAACAAAAAGATTAATCTATGAAGATGTCATTACAGAATCCCTTCAACAACAAAGAAAAGCCAGAGTCCTGTTTTACATATTTCATTTTATATGCACATAACTGATATCATGGAAATAATTAAATCAAGAATGAACTTTGACCTCAGTATTAAATGTTGGCAGCATCTCTTTAGAAACTCCAATGCATTGAAATGAGGATTCTATTGGAAGGAAATTCATTTCTAGTATGCATGCATGCATGCATACATAAATACATACATATACACATGTACGTATGTACGTACGTACGTACATACATATGTATGTGTGTGTGTGTGCGTGCGTGCGTGCGTGTGCGTGTGCACATGCGCGCACACAAATATATAAAACTCTATTTTTAGCAGCCCAAATATTTTTCCTTGCAAAACATCATATGATTTTAACTAAGAGTCGATCAATCTATGCCCAAATGGTCATACTCCTATGTTGCCCCAACGTACTCTTCCTAATTTATTTTGTTTAAGCATAAATTTATCTGCTTAGAGCATATTTCCACCAGATACTCTAAACCATAAAGCTTAGCAAGTCATATTTTGTCTCAAACATTTATTTAAGTCTTGAAAGCAAGTCAACATTGCAGCACCCTGGAAGTACATCGCCATCTCATTCAGCTTGATGTAATTTATTCGATGTTTTCATCTCCCATCTCTTTAATGCATAATATAAGAAAAATGGTATCTTTAACTATCATACAGATAGAAACGACATTGTCTGAAAAGATCTGGGGTAAACTAGGAGGCATAGAGCTTGAAACAGGCATAGCTGCTCAATTAAGTGAAATGTGAGAGAACTGATTGAAATGGCATTGGCCTGTCCAATGAAAATCAAAGGAGGCACCAATGAGGAAAGAGGCTCAAAATTACAAGAAGAAAGAACCAAGCTTTAACATGCAAAGAAGTCACAACAAGATGTGAAAAGCTTACAGCAACACTAGAGAGAACCCTAGATAATAAATCATTAATGAATTTGAATTACAATCCTTATGCCAAATTGATAGAACAAGTCCTTGGTTTATGGCTAACAGTAACACTGAAATACATGCACAATAACAGCCTAACATAGACAAACAAGGCTAATGAAAGTACATGAAAAAAACACAAGATATTATCATCTTGCAAAGGCATTATCTATATGACCAATTTAATGATGCCACAACAACATACAAATAAACACTTAGAAGCAATGATAATTTCTAGCTTCTACTTTTATACCAATTTTGAAAGAACTATGCTATGGAAAGCAAAGAGTAGGCCCCTGCTCCTTGTTTAAAAGGAAGAAGAGAAGGAAAGGGAATATGTTAAATAAATATTTGTATTACAACATACATGATAGATAGAAATACTTACATGACTTGGAGGGATGTGCTTTCCACTAAGAAGATCCAAGAGGACAGTGCCAAAACTAAATATCACACTTTCAGGAGTGACCCTCCCTGCAAAAGTGAGATTAAGATCATTCCAGGCATTGTTGTTTCTTTTTCTTCAGCATTATATCATGTTCTTTCGGCAGAAAAACATTATGATACTTTCTAAGTTATACATGTGACAAGGACATCTATGTAATGATACATGAAAAAATACAGACCATGTTCTAGAAATTTTGGAATGTTTGCCTATGGAACCAGATTAGTTGTAGAACTGATAAATATTTCATATAAATGCACAGGGAAGGCAAGTGGTAACCAATAACAATTACTTTCTATAAAAGCCACACATGCCAGATGACAGGCTTTGTCACTGTCACATGGAAACATAAGACATGATATTTCTGGTCAGCCAATGAGTAGATGGAATTCAGACCAGTGGTGATAGCAAAAGCCCGTTCAATCTTGAAACTAAACCAGGAATTTATATACAGTCCCACATGAATATCATTAGAAATAAAATCAGAGTCTGTTAGTTACTATAAATGTAAACATTACATGGACTTTTTAGCAATCTTCAAAGCTGCTAGATCCATTGCAGCAGATGTATAAATTAGATTAAGGTTCATGCAAGGAATACCGAACATCATCATAGTAAGACAGGGATGACCTAGTCAATGTATAATGAAGCGGTTACTAATGCTGATCTGGCCTTTACCAACTACTTGCAAGGTATATAACAGTGAGCACTGCAAACAGAAAATGGACTCAAGGATATGATTAATTGATCAGAATTTGACGCCCACTCCAAAGTAAAGTAGTACCATAATAATCTATCTACTCGATTACACTTCATTGTACTCTCACTATATTTCAGTATCTGTGCAACTGTTCACCTATGAATGCTGTACTTGTTCTTTTTGTCAGTGTTATCCAGCCCCCTATGTCACATGGACTCGATAACATGTATCGGGTGCAGGTGCATGTCGAAGTGCAGATCCTCACTAATTTCTTCTTACAGAACAGGGCCCGAGTCATATGGATCTCCATGTTTAAGTATCGGGTGCAAGTACTTTAGACTAAATGAAGGGTCCATATGACATAGAACGCCCTCATCTTTCAGCTAAGATCCCTCTACTTACAGACCAATAAGCATGTGTTCCACGCACAGTTAAATGGCAGAAATATAACAAGGAAAACATAATAGGAACAGAATTTTGTGTGGATCACCAAAACAGGCTACATCCATTGGAATGAAAGATATCCAGCATATCAAATAATACATGGCTTTTGATTTAATATTACAAACAAACAATCCTTCTCAACGTTCAGCTAAACCTTGGCATGGTGTCAGAGAGAACAATGTAAGGAAAAAGTGGCTCAGAGCTGCCCAAAAGAGAGATCAAATCCAAGAGAAGCAGACACACAATCCTCAAAAAGGAAAAAAAAAGAAACCTATGACACACCAGCATGAAACCTGAAGCCTAAACCAAGATTACAAGATCAAACACTGTCTCCTTATCTTTCCCCTCTCATATCTTATATCTTCCTTTCTTTCTCTTCCCTTCTTCCTCTCTTCTTGATTCTCTTCTCTCATTGCAGCTCTGTGTCCACCATGCTTACATGCCTCATCATCACCCCTTGCATGCTCTTGCCTGCCACAACCACAAGGCAATGCCCATGCACCTGCATGTTCATGCCAGTGCCCACACACATGCCTGCACGTTATATATGCACTTCACTCCCTACTTTCAAACTAACCATGCGCTGCTTCTTTTTTCTTCTTTTGCCAAGAACCATGCCCTGCTTTCATAGTTGAGATAAGACTGCAGCCTCTCACTCCAATTCCTGCAGGGATTTTGATCCTTTTCTGGTGGCAGGTCCGAGTTCAAGTCCAAGTGGAGCTCAGCCTAAAGGCCGGCCATAGAAACTATAAGGTCTGACCTATTGAGGTGAAATAGTTCAATCATGTGGCAGTAAGGGACAATTTTTGCTACCATGATACAAAATCCTTGCTCAGATTTACAAGACGTTTGTCTCTGATCAGCAATATATATCACATTTTCAATTTAAAGCTGGAGAACTATATTTATGTAAGATGAAGGACCAAACAAGTGCTTTGAAAATGGAACAAAATGAAAGAAAAACTTTGAAGCACAAACAAGTTCTTTGAGCAAAAACAAGAAAATGAAATGACTTCTCCCACTACCACACATTGGTAGAAAGAAGTTATTCAATGGTTATATCACCAGGGCATGGATATATTTTGCTTCCAAGTAAACAGAGGATTAGAAATTAATGATTCAAAACTCAGAGCTGCCCTAACATTCATTAAAATCCCAAAGATGAAGAAAGCAAAGAGAGATGTATTCCAGATGAAACAACATTCTCATGTATGGTCTTGGGATTTGTATTTCCAGGTGTCTGGACCATTGTCAGTTTCTAGACAAAGCAATACTAATCATTGCATAGAGAACAAATCTTAGGTATATGGAAATTTCATTCATGCATGTTTTCTACCCTACTTAAGTTAATCAATACTTTACTTCAAGTCTTGTTTTGTGATTTTGATGGGTTTAATTCAATTTCTAGACATAATGAGTTAACTGCCTCTTTTCTAGGGCAGGCTTTGGCTTATACCCTTTGTTTGGAAATCTAACTACTTATTCAACCACACTCGAGACTTAGAGCTTTTGTTTAGTAGCTATTGTCAACTTTTGTCATCATTGTCTGTATAATTTGGTCAAAGCATGGTTCTTGAGTCAGTCTAGTTATCAAAGTTCATATATGCATCCTAGTCAAGATGCCCTACTAAGTAATGGTATTAGAAAATACTTAAAACCTATTTACATGCTAGTTCATACATTCTTTTAAATCCTTCATGCTCACATAATGCATGAAAACAATAGTTCAAAGTGAAGGTGCCAACTTGTCAAGCTAGTGAAGTCCTTGGCAGTTGGACCAAGTGACCTGGGATCGGATCCCACCTTCACAAGGGTTTGGGTGCTTAGGGGTATTTGGAGGAGGGTAACCTTGTTGCGTAGCTCAACGCCTACGGGACCTTCTATCACCAACAAAAAGGAGAAGAAGAAGAAGAAGAAGAAAAGTCCATAGTAATTGGATAAATTTAGAATTATATCCTCTTTATGGACTTGCATTGTTGAAAGTGACGCAACCTTGTGTGGGAACACAAGTCGGCCCTTGGGATGGGTTACGAAGACATAGGGTACAAATGGTTGTTAACTATGTGCATTTATTCAATCAAGTTCGCCCAACAAGTTAGTTTTTTGCCTGTGAATTCTTGGCTTCAAAAAAAAAAAAATGTTGGGGAACCACCAGAAGGGAGATTTTAATTTAAGAACTAGAAATCTGAAGATACTAAAGTAAGCTTAATTGAATACTTGCATGGCTCAACAAAAGAAATCAGCTGAAAAAAAAGAACTTTAAGCAGTTCAAGTCCTCAGCCCATACGGTCCTAATATCTAACCATACCAAATGCTAATAAATGCTTATCCAGAGCACTAATCATTTGCTAACTCTATACTAGCCATGATTGATTTTATAATGAAAATAATCAAGGTCCGCAGTACCGAAACCGGTACTCATGCCAGTAGATCTGCAATATGGTACAGTACAGTACCATGCCATCCTATCCTGGTGCATACCAGAAAAGGAAAGCCAGAGGGGTAGAGGGAGAAGGGGGGTGAGAAAGAGAGAGGGAGAGAGGGCACTCAAAAGCCCCACTTTCCTCCTCTGGTCATCCCTTTTTCATTTTTTCACTTCTTAAGTGAAATCAGCACATGTGTTGACTTTACTTGAAGAAGCAGAAAAATTTAAAAGAAAAAGGCCAAGCCCTTGTCTCATTCGAAACAGGGCTTTGCCCAACGGGACGACTAGAGGAGAGGAGAGCTTCCAAGCACCCCACCCACCCCAAATCGCTACTTCTCATTTTGCTTGCCAGAACTGTCTTGGTCCATTGTCAATACGGCTTGGCACACCCTGAACCGGATAGTTCAAGACAGTTTCTACCATCCATAATAACAATAGTAATAGTGAAAATAATAAAATAGCAAGCAGAAGGCACTAATATAGTAAGATGTTCCACAACATAAAGCCAGGCTAGCCTTGTAGTTAATGTCATTGATTTAATACCAGAGAAATAGAGAAATTCTGATGAAGCACTTTTTAGTCACAATAAGTAAATACCATTTCTTAAATATTCTGGTGGTGTGTACGCTAGGTTTGTGCTATAACTTTTTCCATCCCTGCTATTTTTCATAAGACCAAAACAAGAAAGCCTTGGATCACCATCCTGTGAAGAAAGAAGAAAAATTAAAAAGTGTTGTTCTAATAAATAACAGATTGAAAGTAACTTATATTGTCAATAATATCTGGTCAGCATGGACCAACACAAAAAAACCACCATATCAATATGTAATAAAAATTAAAAAGATTGGATGGAATAAATTCTTGTAGCCCAAAAATCTAGATGGTTTGCAAAACACCATATTTCAGCAAGAATCCATCAACATCTGTCCCTCTCATATTACACAATGCATCCATCCATTAGAAAGAAGGCAAAATAACAAGAGACAAATAAAGGTAGCATAGATCTTTGTCAATTGTAATCCAATGAACCTCCTTGATTCTCCCTCTCTCATTGTCACTTTCTCCTATATCTATTTGAATAGTGAGACTTAAAGTTAATATATGCTGCTTTAGTTACAGATAACATGAGCAAATTTTACAGATTTATCCAATGTTAAATAAATGCTAAACTCCTGCACAAAGATCATCATTGAGCAGTCAAGACCAAAGTTTGTTGTTCATTCCTATTATTTTCTTGCATGGTATTTGTCAATTCAAACACCTAAACATATCAACATTGTTTCCTCATCTTCTGGGAAATGTTCTCTAACAACTTATACCAAAATCTGGGTGCCTGAATGTAGGTGAGAAAGAGAAGCTGGAAGAATTGTCATCCTAAAAATAGATCTAACTAAATGTTGGCAATCACCTCCAATTGTGAGATATCAAAGAGCATAGCTCATCCTATTAAACTGTTAAAGCTTCCATTTATATCCTTTACCAAGCTCTTGACATGGCTCGGTAAGTTATATTTCACTGATATCATTTATGAGTAACTTTCCGCATAACTACCAAGTAGTATTGCAGAATAGAAGCAATTCCTTTACAGAACAGCTTTAAATGTAACAACAACTTTAGATACTTATCTATCACTTAAAGAAGAAACCAATTAGTATCTGAAAGTTTTCTCCACATTTTAGATAGGGTCTTTGTTACCTCGTCTGCAATCTGATTGCAGCATTTTAACTACTGCCATTCCATATTATGATAAAGACAATGCTTTATCCACATAATCAACAAGAGCTTCTACAAGAAGTAGAAGCATATCAAGATTAAGATTCCACTAGCCACCTTTTGCTTAACTTTATTTGATATATTCTGAAATTCTTCCTGGAGATACATGACATGACATGCACCAAGCATCAGATGGGCAAACACTCAATAAGTGATACATTATGTTTTCCGCAGGTAGAATGTTATAATATAGATTCACATTATGTATTCATGATGAAATTTGGTTGGCTTTGTTGGTACATAGACTGTAGGCCTGTACATTACATGCTTTGACAAAAGAATGGACATTTCTTGGGCCAATGACTATTTTCACCATATGTAGTCATGTCATGCATGAAATCATCTATGTACACCACAAGCTTGAGTATTGCAAATGAGGTTATACAATATAATCCAGACTTCACATAAGGGGTATGGCCCCTTGGCCATGGAGAAAGCATGGCTCTATTTCATCCTCTGACATGTGTTTCCCACATATAGCCAATGATCTAAAAGGACATGTACCGGCAAAGATATTCTTAAAATAGGTTTTATTAGTAACATTTCACCTTTTTCATTTAGCTATTTTCCTTTTCTTTGTTCATAGAATTTGTAGGTGGGGAAAACACCAAGGAGCGAAGAAATTATGCAAAGTGCATTGTCAAAGCTTAAAAAGTTTAATGCGTACTATATATTCTAGTTCTTATATATATTGAACCACAGAAGAATAACTTCCCAAATTTTATTAAATGGACCAATAACACTTCAAAATACCTTAACACAAATCAACCATATTGTTTAATTCAGTGATTGATGAGTCGACCTGAACCGGACGGTTTGGCTTTGTACAAAACCGTAGAGACGCCAGCCTAGGATGGTTCAGCCACTCAGGTCGATTCAGCTCCCATTCATAAATCCCTTTCTCCAACCCTCTCTGTTCGGCTTCAAGGCTTGTTCTTCACCTCTCACTGACTCGCACTCTCTCCGACAGTCTTCTCACCAATACCTCTCCATCTCTCTTGGATAAGCTCCCTATGTCTCCCCCTTCTTTCCCTCCCTCCCTCCCTCCACCCTCTCTCTTCCACCTCTTTCTCCCTCTTCCCCCTCTTTATAGTCATCTCGTTGGACACTGTCGATCCCAATCTCATGACCTTCCTCTTCCCGTTTTCAGTATTTTCCAGCATGATACAATATGGACCCATACCATATCGAACCAATTGCCAGCCAATACGAGCTTTGGTATTGATCTGGCATATCTAGGTTTAATTAACCATTTAGTTCATAAATAAAAGATAATGATGACAATGTTGATTGTTTATGATTTCCAATTCCTTAAGATTCACACCTCATTTTAATGTAGACGATGTATGGCATTAAACAAAAAGGCTCAAAACAAATATAGTGGTGCAAAAACTACTTACTATTGGACTATTTCTAGCTAGATGCACCTTGCCAGACTCAGTCATAAAACAGCTTGCTTTCCTTCACAATTCACAAACAAATTTACCCTCAAAATATCATGAAAAAACATGCAATCTTTTTTTGTTCTACACCAAAAGCCCTTTGTCATGTATGATGGATTATAAAATGCATAATCATGTATATAATTTTTAAGGATTTCCAATGCCGTAATTACTAATAACAAATCCCACATACAATCAAAATAGAGACTGTTTTCCAACTTATTAATGAGTTAAGGTGTAGCCATATACAAGTAAATGTGCAACCATTCACAGTTATAGTCCATATTGACAATCAGTAAAATAGTGTAGTGTCATCTAATAAACTGCAATTAAACAAATAAGAAGAGTTCAATTTTTTGATTTTGTATATGGTAACCAACATTTCATTAAGCAAAGGAAAGTTTGAAAGTCAGATATTTAACCTCATCAAAAAGGACTCTATATGCGTTTAGGTCATGATATAAAGGTCGCCCTTCATTGCTACAATATTCCAAAGCTTCAGCAATATAAAATGCAACCCTCAAACGCATAGCCCATTCAATAGTTTGATTTTCCCCTGTCCAAGATCATCGATAAGCATATAAACAATCAACACACACATGTGTATGTATGTGTATGTGTGTGTGTGTGTATGGATATAGATATATGAAGGTATGTATGGATGGATGGATGGATGGATGTATATACATAATATGTTTACATGGAAGTTAATTGAAATAAGGTCTAAGTGGACTACTAAAAGAGATTGCTGGGAATATATATGCATGCTGAAGAAAGAAACAAGTTTTTGCATGAAAAGAACTAAGAATATAAGTATAAAAGAATTTTGCCAATTCCACAATCCGCATTGAAGACATAAGCAAGAGGGCTCAACTATTGATTTTACATATGCATAAATTAATACAAGAAATAAGAAGCTCAGCAAGAAATCATTAGAGCATGTAATTAATTCATCTGCCCTATATGCTACCAAACTAGTTATAGTTTCCTTGCTAAACATGCATATTTGAACTGTGTAGCAAAAGCACTGTGTATATCTGCTAGTGAACCTTTCTAATTATATATATCTGTTCCATTTTATTTTTTAAGCTCATTAGTGACAACAGATAGTAAACCTACGATGTTTAACATTCACTCGACACCAAACATCCATTCCGCAAGCATCTGTGATTCACGAATGAATAATTTTGATGATGTTTCCCGGTTGTATGAATCTAAAATTATCTAATACGGAACACCCAGTCACATCATTTCTTAATCAGGCTCATTGGGCATTATGTCCAGTTCTAGCTTATCACAGCATCCACATATTGGCTACTTAAGAACGATTAAGGTTAAATTTCAGGTTAACCAGTGGAAAAGGACAACTCATTTAGCTAACGCTTGTTTGTCATCAGCATGGTTACTGCCAAGTTAAGCATCCAAAAAAGTGAACGGTGGCAACAATGCCATACAAGGTATAACCAAATCATGCGAGGACTTTATGCAAATAGAGAGGGGAAAAAAGGCAAGAGCTTTGTTCATAACAAGGGAATTCCCAATCCCTAAAGCTGCCTGCCTTTCAGATAACCAGACTACAGTCCTAAATGAGGGAATTTCCAATTGAGTAATGCCCATTTGCCTTCTCTCTAAATATTCCAGCCACAACCAAATGATCATATAATGTCTAGAGCAATAGCAGAGATTCAATTCAAGAATTAGGATAGCTAAGGGGGCACATACAGTGGAACAGATGTTTGGCAAGGGTGTCATTGGGCATATACTCGGCTACAAGAAGCCTCTCATCGCCGTCACAGCAGTACCCGATCAAGTTCGCCAGCCTCCTGTGCCTCAGCTTCCCCACTCCCCCAGCCTCGTCCTGCAATAAACCCAATCAATTCCATTCCTTCTCTTCGGCAAAAAAAAAAAGAAGAATGAATCAATTCAACTAGGTTAACAAAAGATTTAAAAGATTCCTCACGGCGAACTGCTTGGAATCAGGCCAAGCCATCTTGGTGAACTTCTTGACGGCGATCCATCGGCGGTCCTGGAGGCGGCCCTTATAGACGAGGTTGGGCGCCTTCTCCCCGCTCTCCGACACGATGTTCTCAGAGCCGAACCCGTTGGTCGCCGCCTTCAGCTCCGCCAGCGAGAACTCCGAGAACGCCAGCACCTCCCCCCGCCACCGTCCCCTCCCTCCACCGCCGCCGCCGCCGCCCCACCGGCCGCCCTCTGGTGCAGCGAGAACGACGGCCTCTGGTTCTGCTGCTGCTGCCGCTGCTGGTGGTGGTTGTGGTGGTTCTGCTTTTCCGGGTGGGTCTCCGCCCGCAGACACGAGCAGCAGCACCCCATCCCTCCCTCTTATCTCTTACCAACCTCTCCCCTCTCTATATAATACCTTTCTTCTCTGCTCTCTATACTGACCTCTGTTATCTATTTATCCAAGTAATAGTTGTTGTGCGTTATTATTGGTTGTGAGATGATGGATGGAAGAGAGAAAGGAAAGGATGAATGGTAGTAACAACATAATTGATGGATTGATAGATTGGGGAGGGAAGTGATGGCAGGAAAAGAAAGAGAGGAAAGGTTATGGATGGATTCCTCTTTTGCCGCTGTGCGTGAGGGAGGAGAAAAGGGAGATCTAATCTATTGCTTTGTTTGTAGTTTGTGAACACGAGCACGGTACCAGCACTCCAGGGCCCAACTTTATTCTTTCCCGGATGTGTATGAATGGGAGGAGGGTCTTAGAATTGATGGATTATTTAATATAGAGGGGAAGTTGTGCTCGGTGCGTTGGATGGGGAGTTGCGAGAGAGAGAGAGAGAGAGAGAGAGAGGAGGAGGGGAGGGG
>KE504642.1:1392910-1411009 GCA_000441515.1 Elaeis oleifera | reverse complement strand
ATGTTTGTCCTCCTGTAAGTATTTTGTTAAATAGAGCTCTTCTTCTTTTCGAGTATGTAATGAACAGTTCGAGACTTAAGTTTGCATACAGCCCACCATTATTTCCTTCCTCTCTCTCTTGATGAGAAAAGAGTATAATACACTTGAACAGCGTGTTGGGCTAGCACAAAGGGATCATTGACATATGCTTTTGATCCATATTTGATTTCAAGAAGCCCGTGCCATGGATCAACCTTCATACAATTATCGATATCAAACCATCGGCACTTAAATAGAATAATACTATTATCTATAAGGTAGATCAACTTGATCACTTTTTCGAAGATTCCATAATAGTCACTCTCTGCTTTTGACCATCAGCTACCCTTTATATATACACCACTGTTCATACACTCTTATGATATTCATATTGCTACGTATGAAATTTGAAACCATTTACGTTACATCCATTATAACATGTTATATACTTTATTGGCCTGTAACCTAATGGTCTTAGCTTCTTAGGTATTGATTCGCCCCCTTGCATGACCTGCATATTATAAAAGAAATAAATTAAAAAAATTAAAAAAATAAAATGACAATGATTGCTTACCAGTTGATGGAATCAATTTACAAAGTTCTGTGAGTTCTGAGTGAAAATTTCTTCTTGCTTATCATCGAGTTGTCCCATCTCAGTATCTTATCATATTGCCTATACATGCATAAGATAAGTACAGGATAATAAGTGATTAAAAAGTTGAGATTGTGATGGATACTTAATCAACATATGGGTCAACCTTCATGTAGTTAACAAATATATATCTCTGCCTGTCGAATTTCAGTATCAGTTAATATCCGATGAATTCGTACCCAAATTTACGAGTAAGATAGGCAAATATTGAGATCTCCATCTCTGATCCCTCACCACCATCATCATTTCGACCTTCTTGAGTCAGTTTTGTCTGCACACTGGGGTTAAAGTAGTGTCGGTTGAAATTAAATTTTTTTCTATTATGTAAGCCTCCACAGTAGAATCTTTGACTCTGGCCTTGTTTTCATTTTCTTCTTGAGGCTGTACATATATCTTTCAAATGCATATATCAATCTATACTGCACTGGTCCCCCGACTCTAGCTTCATATGCCAAATGAATCACGAGATGCTCCATAGAGTTAAAAAATTAAGAGAGAATATCTTCTCCAACTTATATATAATTTCTATACTGCTAGCCTTAAGATTGGAGATATAGTCGGTGGATAGTTTGACAGCAAAATCTCTTTGAAGAAAATACTAAGCTCGATCTAAGAACTCCATATTGGGTTAGAAAGGAGATCACGCCAAGTCAATGGGAGTAATCATTGCATGAAGATATGGTAGTCATGGTTCTTTAGCCCATACAACATACAATCTTTGATATTGACGCACCGAGCTAGATTACTTGCATAATCATCTAAAATTTAAGATTTTTGCACCATTCACATACATCCTTCAATTGCTTTCTCATTAAGGTGTAAGATGCTTTTGGCTTTAGAAATTTTTTGAAGATACTTCAACCAGCTCTAATAGAGGATGCCTGCATATACTCTTTATATTCGCTCGAGCTTTGTGGTTGTCCTTCGTCTTATCCTTGACATCCATAATAGTGTAAAAATATTATTGAAGATATTTTTCTTAATGTGCACGATGTCAAGGTCATGACAGATCAAATTGATGGATCAAGATGGTAATTTTCAGAAGATGCTGCGCTTCATCCAGTTATGAGTTCTACCAACTCTCCAAGATTTTTGCTTGTCAAATAGTATGCCAAATTGGACTTCATCCACTTGAGATTTCCTCTAAAACACTTTCATGCCACTAAGTCGTGGCGGTGCGTTATCCTTTTCTATTTTCTCCCTCCTAAAACAATCCCACTACTTTTGAAAAGGATAATGCTCGAGGAGAAATTGATGATGACAATCAAACTGGCAGAGCTTATGACCATGCTCAAATTGAAATACTTTTGTATTCTCCATGCAACAGGGACATGCTAGCTTCTCATAAGTGCTCCATCCTGACAGCATCCCATAAGTAGAAAAATCGCTAATAGTCCACGTCAATACAGCCTTCATTACAAAATTCTACTTCTTTGATACATCAAATGTACATATGCCATCGGACCATAAGAATTTCAGCTCATCAACAAGAGGCCTTAAATATACATCAATGCTTCTATCAGGATGTCGTGGTCTAGAAATGACTAATATAAAAATGATGTTATGTTCTTTCATGCACATCCTAGGCAGCAGATTATATGAAGTAATAAAGACTGACCAACATGAATAACGGGTCGCTACATAACTGAACGGTGTAAACCCATCCGTAGACAGACTCAGTCGGATATTACGTGATTCTTGAGTAAATAAAGGGTGACAAGCATCAAATTTCTTCTATACCTCACTATCCGATAGATGACTCATCATTTTGGTGTGCCTATGAATTTTTTTTTGTGCATCTCATTTATCCGGCAGCACTCTTGGACCAGTAGAGCCTCCAAAGCCTAAGAGTGAGAGGAAGGTATCGAAGAATCTTATATAGTATATCCTTCTAATTTTATCCTCTTGCCTCGTCTTAAATCGGCTTTCACTATATATGTCACATGAGCTCTTCAGTTGGTTCTCCTTATAGAAAAGCATGCAATCATTACGACATGCATCTATCTTCTTGTATCCCATATCTAACTCTTTCACCATTTCTTTAAAGCATAGAAACTTCCAACAAGCTTCTCATCCTTCGATAGCATCTTCTTTATTATTGCTACAATCCTATCATAACAATTGACTGTCATATTAAGATCGACCTTCAAATTCAACAACTCTGACACAGCTGATAATACAGTGTGTTTCACATCTAGGCCATATTGGTTCATTAGCATTTTTCAACATATAATAGAAATCGTCACTGCCAACTTCTGGATCATCTTTCATATCTCAAACAAATTCAGGACCAGCTACATCTATAACTATGTCTACCATTCTGTCTATGTCCCTATCCTACTAACTTCTAACCCCTGTAATTATCTCCCACGTCTCCCCATGTAGGTATCAATGCTTGTAGTTTGGCATAAATTCACTCCTATATAAATGGGTAATTATTGTATCCTTATCAAGTATTTTTCTATTGACACATCTTTTATAAGGACAACGAGTCTCTCTTTGAACTAAGAGTGCAGCATTCCCAAAGGTATAATCACAGAAGTACTTGACACCTTCTTATATTCAACAGAAATTATTTTGTCGACTACTCGATGGTCCATCTAATAACAGTCCATGGCATACTATCTAAGGATTCTACATATACAAATACAAGATAAAGCGCTTATCAATATTTATTATTTAAATGGCTTATATAATAAATACATCCTATCATCGATTAATAGGTATAGAAGGTTATATCTCATTCAGAAATTATATTATTTCTATAGATTAATTATAGTAATCAAACGATATACAATAAGAGCCGAAAAAAATTTTGACAGTATTTTTCTTAATTTTCCTATACGACTGAAGATGTGTGAGGAGAACTAAAGAAAATATTATCTAAAATTTTTGTCGAACCCTCAACATACTATTTGATTACTGTAATTACTTATAGAATTAATTGTAATTCCCAAACTGTCCAAACTTGATAGTCTATTGACCAATATACATAATTCTTCAATTCATACAAAAATATATAAATATACAGATATCGTAGAATATGTACATTAATCAAAAGATAAGTCTATCATTATATGTAATGCAGTACTTTAAATTTTAAATACTGAGTTTCTAAGTAAAGGATATCATTGCAAACTGGGACGGTCGTGACGTGCATCCCGTGCATGCAGACTTGGAGTGTGCCAGATGATAAGACAGCGTGAGCACACTAGCATGACATCTAGGTAAATTCCATCCTGAAGGCTCCAAAGTATCGAGAAGAATTGCAAATAGGATTGAAAACGAGTCGGGCTAGGCTAGGCCACACCCCTCGTTAAGTCCAGTTCAAAATTTTTTTTGAAATTTGGACCGAGCCTATGTCTTAGAATCCAATCATCGAGCTGCTTCGGCCACCACTAGAGTAGATGAGCGGACTAGAGCTAGTCCACTGACGATGGATCGGCTCTGGTCTGACCTCAAATCCTTGCCGTTGAAGGCAGTGGGGCTACTCTTGTTGGAGAGCTTTCTGGAGTGGTTCCACCTCTTGAAAATAATATTAAAATTAATAATTTTATTAATAATATTATTAAAATTAATAATTTTATTAATAATATTATTAAATTAATAATATTAATTATAAATTATTAAATTAATAATAATATTATTAAATTAATAATATTATTAATTAAATTAATTAAATATTATTAATTAATTTAAATATTAAATCTAATTTAAATAAATCTTATAAATATTAATTTAAATATTAAAAATTTAAATAATAATATTTGACGATCGTTATGGAGCTATCACTGTCGCCATTGCTAATACTCACCAAATCCACGGAGATGGCATTGCAGCATGGAGATAGCACTGTGTGGTAGGAGAAAAAGGGGGGAGGAAAGAGGAAGGTAGGGGAAGGAGGGAGGTGGGCCGAGGGCTCAAGGAGGTTGCCAGAGGAGGCGATCGAGGGAGGCAGGCTGGGGCTCGGGGAAGTTGGATCCGACGACGGAGAAAAGAGGGGACCAACGGTAGCCGGGAGAGATGGGCCAAGGGCTCGAAGAGGCATTCGAGGGCTTGGGAGATGGGAGGTGGCCGGGGCTTGCAGTCGGGGGCTCGAGGAGGCTGCAGGCAGTTAGAGGCTCGGGGAAGCGGGATCTGACAGCCAGGGGCTCAGGGAGGCGATCGAGATTTCGAAAAAAGTGGGATCCGATGGTAGGGGAAAGAGGGAGATCGGAAGCGGAGGAAAGAGGGGGGCGACGGTAGGTCGAAAACCGATAGGAGAATTTTTAGGGTTAGTATTAGCGACAGCTAAATTTCTGTCGCTATAGCCATTGCTACTGTCATTGGTAATATTTTTAGCGATGGGATATAAATCCATCGTCAAAGTTCATCGGTAAAAAATTTATTAGAGATGCAAAATTACTGTCAGTAATACCGTCGCTAATACCTATTATTAGCGACGGTAAAATACCGTAGTTAATATCTATTGCTAATACCTTAATTTCTTATAGTGAAACGTATATGACTTTAAAGATTATAGAGCTGCCTTCATTTTTCAACAATCCTATACAAATGGGTGAGAACCAATCTCAAAAGTCATAGACCCAGATAACCATCTATAGCAACTATTAAAAAATCTCAATGATGTGAGTTGCCTTCAGAATTCTTGAAGCATATATCATACCTTCTTATGCAACATGAAGTTGTACCATAGATACTATATTATTAACCAATTTAACCATACTTGCCACAGCCAAAACTCCACTAGCATTTCTTATAACAAAATTAGAGCCACCCTAATCATCTTCATTCAATACATCACTATCAAAATTACCCTTAAGAAAATCAGGAGGTGGTGGCTCTCAAGTAAAATAAATTCTTTAAGAGGATGCAGAACTTGCAAATAAAGAGTCATAGTTTTCCCCAACTATCAAGAAGTCTTTCAAGACATTAAGATTAATGTGTTCCTATGCCTGGGTTGAAGCTCTCATTAAAATTAATCTAGGACTCTAGACAATATTTTGAAAATCCAATTATTCTTACCTCCCAAATTCAGTACGCCATGTAAGACATTAAACAACCTTTGATCGCCAATTTCTTTACCCGATCTCTCCTTGATATTCTAAAGAAAATCATCTAAAGAAGGATTAGGCATAGTTGAAGCATTAGAAACCGTAGCCATTCTCCAAATCTAGATCGCCAATATCTGCAATACAACACAACATGAGAATTGGATTCCTTCAAGTCATGATAGAGGTCATAGGAATATGTAAACCATGCTGATATAAAATATCCCGACATGCAAAGCGATTCCATGCTAATTCCACATTAGAAAAGCAATCTTGGGACGAACTCCAATCCTCTGGATCCTACCAATGTTTTTAGCTGATGGAGCTTCAGATCTGAAATACTTATAAAGATTTGCAACTCTAAAAAATAACTCCGTTGAAGGTCTCCATCCCATCCCATCAACATTATCTGCACCAGGTATAAAACCAAAAAATTTTCTCAACCAAAGTCTCAAATAAATACTGATATATAATTGGAGCATTCCAACCATTGACATCAGACATACTAAGCTCACTCACCTTAAAATTTTGTAGAGATACATAAACAACCAAAGTAGGCCGGTATCTAATGAGAACAGAAAGGATCCAAGGATCCAAAATTCCATCAATAGATGTCATATTGCCCACAATCCACTAAAATTAGATAGAATCGATGGAGCAAAAGAACACAATTTCTTCTAGGGAAATGAGCGATTTTGTGGGCACATGGGGAGCATAGAGATGATTTGGAAATCATTATATATAGATGAGAACTAACAGTGGTATCCATGACATGGTAAACATATTGCGGATACTCATGAAGTTAATATGGATCCAACATAATGCATGGATTGTGTGCCATGATTTGTCGAGCATGAGGAAATCAATCTCACTCACACCCGATCTCTGGATAAATCCAGCTACATGCAGAATGGAGACTTACTACAATATTAAGGATTGAAATGAGGACTGATGCCTCATAAAATGGAATCCCTTCTTGTGTTTAAAATTGCAACTACTGTACAGCAATGGCTGGTGTGTGCGCGCGCGCGGGCGCGTAAAGAAAGAGAGAGATAAAGAGAGACTGAATTATATCAAATAATCACTACTCAGATCTAGTTAAGTTTAAATTGAATGATAAGAATTGTATATTGATGGTCTGATTTATTGGATTTGATCTATTACCTCTAATTTGCTTGCATACTAAAATTATATGATTTGAAGATGGCTGGCTTATGTATCAAGTGGTCAAAAAATAGATAATTTAAATATATATTTTGATCATTTAATATATAACTAAAATCTTTAAATCATATGATTTTGATATATACACGGTTTAGAAGTAGTAAATCATATCTAATTACTCGGATCATCTATATGGGACTTCCATTGTCCTTATAGAATTAACTTGATCTGAGCAGAGATTCACTCGAATATAGTTAAGTCTATCTATATATATATAGAGAGAGAGAGAGAGAGTGAAAGAGGTGGATATGGCTACATGAGTGGATCTGCACTTAGATCTGGTCAAGTTTAAATCGCATAATAAAAATCTCATAGCAATGATCTGGGCCATTAAATATGATTTACTATCTCTAAAATACTAAAATACTTAATTATATAAATATAAATATATATTATAATTTAATTTGATATCATTTAGACTATCCAAGTTTTGATCACTTAATGCATAGATCAACAATTTTCAAATTATATGATTTTTGTATATAATAACTTACAGGCGGTTGATCAATTCTAATGACTCGAATCATTGATGTGAAATCCTCATTGTTTGATATGGATTTAGATGGATTTTAGTGAAGATCTACTTGAGTGTACATATACATTGGTTTTATTTGATCTATAGTCTTCCAAACATACATCATGAATGATGTGGACTTTGATCTGGAGCTGAGGCGCCAACTCAAACAGATTCTGATTCGAAAAGACTACTCTGAGGCACTATCATGAATGAAAAGTCTAACCTTCTTTCCACTAAACTCGTTGATAAATTTGAGCAATCTTTTTGCATTCTAGTACCAAAAAAAGGGATCTCCCTCGCTGCTTTCCACTGCTAAGAGAAAGAAGGGAACACAAGAATCTTTTAAGTTATCAACATAAATAGAGAGATTCTCCGAATCAAAGTTTAGAGAAATTATTAAATAAATCAGGTCTACTGTAAACCCTAGAGTGAAATCATCGTAGATAAATTTATTTCATCTTAAGATGAAATTATTAGATAGATTCATTTTACCCTAGGTCCTCAATGGATTGTTCCATCTAATAATTTCTCCAAATTATATTCATGTAAACAAAATTGCTCAAGCTTATTTTGCACAAAATATTACAAATGATAAAATGAAGCTGATATTACAAGAAACTGATACAAATTCTCGTCTTATAACTCACCCTTACCATCGTCTACATTACCACATCTTTTTTCTTTCATATATTAGTCTGTTCGCACTACAATCAATCTATAAATTTTATATTTTTATTTCTTTAGTTTTTGAGCTTTTTAATTTTAATTTTTTATTTTTTGATTCGCTGGGGAGAAATTAGAAGGTAGGGGTGAGGATGTTGAGAAGAGAAACTCTAGTATTAACCAGAGTCCGAAATACCCTCTCACTGCTGCTCTCCAACGCTTGGATGCACTCCTCCAGCTTCTCCAACTTCGCCAACGCCGCGCCCCGCCACGCCGCCGCCTTCTCCCTCTCCTTCTCCCTCCCCCTCATCATCGCCTTCGCCCTCGCTCTCCACCTCAGCACGGCCGCCCACCACGTCTGCCTCCCCGTCCCACGCGCCACCGCCGCCTCCGTCGCCGCCCCCGACGTCGCCGCCACCCCCACCATCACCGCCGCGGACGCCGCCACCGCCGCCACCGTCACCTTTCTCATGATCCCCGCCATGTCCACCTCCTCCTCCTCCGCTATTGCCGGCCACCTCCCGACGTCGTGGATGCCGGCAGCGAGGCGGATGAATTCCTTCTCGGCGCGACGCTGGGCCCGGACGGCGGAGGCGAAGCGGGCTCGTCGTTGCGGCGGAGGGCGACCTGGGCATCGGCCTGGTAGCTCTTGAGCTCGGTCAGGGCGGCGCGGAAGGATCCGTGGGTGTCGGCGAGGCGGAGGAAGTCGTCGAGGAGGCGGTCGGTCCAGGGTGAGAGGCGGCGGCGATGGAGAGGTTCCTGGGCCTGGGGGAGGAATAGGAGGTCCGCGAGGGCTGCGAGGAGGGCGTCGAGGCGTTCGAGGCCGGCGGCGATCCAATTCGGCGACCCACACAGCGGCCGCGGCGCGGCGTGCCACGACCGGAGGCCGCGGATCTTGTGGTCGAGATGGGAGACGGCGGGTGGAAGCGACACGAGAGGCTCGAGCAGCGCACGGGTTTCCGGTGCCGGGGGTTCGGAGGGCGCAGCGGGGAATAGGGAAGGATAGGGAGCGGCGCATTCCGCCACCATTTTGTCTTCCCACCTCGTTATTCACGATTTATTCAGGAATAGAGTTGGAATACGGGTGGTGAGCGAGAATAGAGGTGGGGAGGTTTATATAGGGGTGGCGGAACAGGAGAACGGCACAACGGAGGGTAGGGGGAGGAATTTTTGGATTGGCTTACTCTACCGTATATGCTATGGACAAAGTCAATAAAAAAAATTATTACATCATTATTTTGAATTAAATTTTTAGTTTTCTATTTATTATTTTTCCTGCTTTCCTATTGGCTGTTTGATTCTTTGGCCATTAGAGTTGGTTTTTATTCCTGCATATATTTATTCAGAATTTGCAGACATTTACATTTATATTTTACACATATTTTCCTAGTTTTGCACAACATATATTATCTCCACACACAAATTATATCTTTGTACACAACTATTTATAATTATCTGCAAAATTGGATATAAATGTGTGTCGAGAAAGACTAAAATTAAACAATTTAAGAATTATGGGACATGAATTAAACTCTTGGTCGACATAGATTAAATATCAAATAATTGTAGGTCAAACAAACGGGTGTCAATTATCTTTTCCATTCATTTTGAGCGGGAGGGGCATTGCATGTGGTAGTGGATGTGGATGGATGGATGGATGCATCTGATTTCTAGTTAGGTTAGTGATGTGATGAAAAAAATATTATATGATTTTATGATTATGTGATCATGTTATAAGCATATCATGGATATAAAAAGTATGATCTCATGTCAAATTAATTTTGGGTGCTATGGAGTCGGGAGACTTGCTAATGTAGATAGTTAGGCATGTGATATGTAGGGATGATATATCCATTTAACAATTGGATCAAGGCATAATTTGATCTATTTAACTTATTTAAGATTTGTTTGATCCTATTAAAATTTATTTGACCTATTTTTATCCTGTTTAATCCGACTTGGCAATAGTAAGATAAACTCTGAATGAACAAAATTAATCAAGAAATCCATATTCACATGTCTTCCCATCAACCGGTCACCAGCATAATTTGCTTCTCTGAAAACATAACATGAAAACGTAACCTGTGCTGAAGAAATAGAGTTTGGATGTAGCTGGATGATCAATCAAAGTTTTGAGCCCTCTATTTCTGAAACTCTCTAAAAACCTATGGTTGTTACAACATTACTTGGATTTGAGTACTATTTAAGCAGCCCATGGATACTGTGGAGATGAATCATTCATTTAAAGGCGCTCTTCAATTGACAAACTTTTTCTCTGTTTGCTATTATTTTACTAGTCATTTTCCTGTATATCTTATATTTTGCAAGCTATCAATTGTCAGAAACCATAGAAACAACAGTACAGGGAGAAAGAAAGGGCAAAAGGGAAACATAATAATAATACTAAGCCCAGCCACTCCAACCATTTCCACTATCATAACATAATGATATCATATAAGGTCAGAAGGACACATAACCAGCCGCTATTAATGATATCATGGACACTACAACCATTTCCAAAACAGCCCCATCAAGCCAGGCTTGTTACCATTCTTAGATCTATCAGACCACGTAATTTGTGCAAGAAGAAGGGTATCTAGTGGAAAAAACAGTGGCAAAATGAAGCCATTTTTCTCTTCCAAAAATACCCTCGCACCAGCACGGCTACCTAGCAACACTGGCCCCTCATTTCCACTTTGTACAGGGATAACAAGTGGAAACTAGGTGCCATATATACCAACTTCCACAGATGCCATGCATGAAGGTGTGGATGCATGAATTAATGCTGATGTTATTGATGCTTCTACGTTTAAAGACTAGTCCTTTATTTCTTCCAAATATGTTCCAATTCCACTGTATTTGAATTATACTTTCACAGAATGGAAATGGTGCATGCTCTGGGAGTTAATAGGCTGCCTTATTGCAAGTTGTCATGACCGTTCATGTTGTAGGTGGCAAATTGGGATACAGCCCATTATGTGCTTCCAAAACTAAATAGCATCTAGAATCACCAGAGAAAAAAGGAAAAAGTTAATAATATGATGACAAATATTATGTTCAATGGTTTGTTAGTGTTAATATGACTTTAATAGAGAAGTATAACTAGATGCGTCAATCTGGACAAGTCGATTAGGTCGAGTCAAATATGGGTCAGATCAGATATGGACCAGATCAAAAATATATCAACTCAAATCTGACATATTTGTTAAATCACTCAAAAATTCAAATATCAACCTAATTTATTATTAAATAATAATTCAATCCAATCCATAATAGGTCGAATTAGGTTAACCGGATTAAACATATTAAGTAGGTTTTAATGGGTTAAAATAAATTTAAACAAGTTAAATAGGTTGAGTAGGTCCTAAGATTATTGTTATTTGCATTCTCATTAATTCATGCATCCTTTGTGTTTTTCCTCTTACTTATACCAAAAAAGAATCCTACGAAGAAACCCATATTATAGAGCAAATTGATTTAGGCAAGTCACATAATAAATAACTAGTCCCTAATCGAATAAATGGCTAGTAGATTGACTTCAATGAATTATCATGCAAAATATAGTAATTTCATAGGTGCACAGAAGGTAAAACAATATGATAGAATTAGGTCAAATATCATTTGACAAGTATGCTTAAAATCATAAAAAAATGTAGGCCTAGATAAGTAAGGTATATGGTGACCAGGACATGGAGCGAATACATGACTATATGCAATGATATGCTATTCTCATGGCCATATATGGCTAACCTCATTAGGTCATGCATTATACACATGCGGACATATGGTGGTGCACCCAAAATTTAATTAATTATTTTTTTTAAAAAAACCTATAGAAACCTCAAAATATACCAAGATCGATAAGGGTTTCTAACAACTCTCCACATATTTTTGAATTTTGAAAGGAAGAAATTGGGTGATATAATGTACCAGCTCTTCAATGAAAGATGCCTTCTGGTCTTGAACCTTCATCTAATGTTGGCAGGCTTCAACGCATATAGGGTCCTATGCGACCTAGGCCTTGGACTTTAGCCCTGGTATGCAGGTTGCCAAGTTAGATTCTTTCGGGTGGCAGGTTGCAGTCATGCGCCAATATCATGGGTCTCATGAGTGCTCTATAAAATAACCTAATTCTCATTGGTTGCAACCTCAATTGTACTCATACAGGTGAGCTACTTGAGGGTATCCTAGGAGACGCACCTTGCCCTTTGGGCCTTGAACTCTTTCAAAGCATATGCATTTCCTCTGACCGTTGCAGTGGAGGAATGACACCATAGTGATGGTTTATGAGCAGAGGATTTTCCGATTTCAATGCTCCATCCAATCATCAATTGAACCTACTTCACAGGATTTCCATTTAGATAGGTTGAGTTGCTACTACAGATAACCATCTAAAGGCATTTAATGCCATCCTCTTGATGAATTATGGACTAGCCTCCCCGAATCTCTTAGTGAATGGATCAGCTATGTTCTTCGTAGAGGTAATAAATGTACTCTTTGATGACTACACCAGCGTCCCTAAAATCCTTAATATGCTTATATCTAACCCTAATAAATCAGCTGGGTTTGAAGTTATCCTTCACCGTAGCTATAGTAGCTTGGTTGTCATAATTCATAGACACTACTAAAATTGGTTTATTAATAAAGATAGATCAATTAAAAGATGACTCAGACATTCTGCCTCTCTACCGACAATCTCAAGTGTTTGTTTGCCATTACATGTTAGAACAAACCCTTACTATTATGCTCCAAATCCATAATATAATACAAGAATAGTACCAAAGGGTATTGCCCTCGATAACACAAAGTCAACAAACATAATCTCAAATGAAATAAAAGATCGAAATCCATCATCCATTAAATAATTAAACAAAATCTGGGTCAGAGTGTGTAAGCCCAAATTTAAATATCAAAATCTATTTTTCAAAACTAATAACATTATTGACTATAAGTCCATAATCAATCAATAAATAAAATTCTTTTGCAAAGTCAAAAGCTTGCTAGTGTGAACATCAAGCTTGAATCATCCTTCATTCCTAATGATCTTATTCATCTAAAAAAATAAAATAAAAGAGATATGAACTACGTAGCAATAAATAAATCTTACACTAACTTATCGGATTAAGCACAAGTTTTTTTCATGCAAAGAGAAGTCATAAAGCCAATAATACATGTATAAATCATGAATATTTATAAATATAATTTCAAGTATATAATATATATAACTTCATGAACATATATCATTTTGTCAATTTGCAATGGAAAACATTACTCTCAGACTAAATGCTAAGATCATTTTATACTCATGACAGGACTATAATCATAATCCATAGTTCGTATGCAACCTTTATGCCCATTGGCACGGCCTTAATTCATAGCCATAGTTCATATGCCAACTTTATACCCATTGACAGGACTTTAGCCATAGTCTATACATAGCTATCTGAGAGTCTTTAGCTATATTTTATTAAATTATATTCCCTTTACTCTATGTTCTTAAGATATATTTCTTAAAATATATATACATAAATAGAGTTCATAAATCATTAATAGAAAAAACTCATATAATCATGCTTTTATTAAAAAATATAAATTTCATAAATATGAAATTCATAGTTCATAAGCTAGCTGTTAATATTAAAATATGCATGGAACCATTGTTTCGTAAGAACCCGATTTTCCCACACAGATCTTAAAGCAAACAAAAAAAATAGAGAAAAGCCTAAGATGAAGACTTCTAATGGGAGTCTTCTTCTTCCCATGTCCGACTAAGAATCAAACTTCTAAGGGCTGCCATAAATCCTTAGGAGTCTCCTATAAAACTCCTCTTCCACCTCCAAAGCAAGCCACGACAAGCACCGATCTTCTTCCTTCTTTATCTCTCTTTCTCTTATTGAAGCCGCAGATACCCTCACCCTATCCGCCTAAAATCTTAGTCAAAGACCTCATCAGAGCCCGACGTAAGATTGTCCTCTCTTCCTATCTTTCTTCTCTTTCTTCCTATGTTATTGCGTACGGCCATCGATCGTCGGATTCATCGAAAAAGCCACCAAAAATAAACATCTTATTTTTTTCTATTTGGTCGAGCCTTATTTTTTCTTTTTTTCGACCATCGGCACTGCCGCTCTTGGTGCCGCACCCTCAGATCATGACACCTTGCCCATTTATTGTCTTCTTTGGAGGTTTTGGCCATCGATGATTAGTTGATGATCAAAAACCAAGAAAGGGTGGTCCCCTATTTTCTAAATTTATTGTTCTTTATTAGCCGGCCGACAGCCACTTGCCATCGGCTATCCATCGCTGCCACCCACTATCGACCACCTATGTTGCCACCCATTGTCGATCTTCGGCCACCAATTGCTAAAGACCACCACCCCTTTCATCCCTGTTTGACCAAAGAAAGAAAGAAGAAAAGATGAAGAGAAGAAAAGAAAAAAAAGAAGAGAAAGATTCCTCTCTCATCTCTCTCTTCTCTTAGGTTTCTCTCTCTACCGTCTCCTTTTTCTCTCTCTATTTGATCACAGTCCTCAGTATGAACTTGAGATGATCTTTTCAAAGAGATTCAAAATCATTTTGATATCCATATAGTTTGTCGTTCTAGTTCAGCTCTTGCCAGATATTTATAGATTTAGTCATTGTTAATCTCTATTGAGTCACCATGATATCATCTCTGATGATTTCAATCATAATTTTTTTGATGGATACAAAAATTCTCTCTATTTTATCTCTCTAAAAAGATATATATCTTAGGATAGAGTCTCATCTTCCTGCTATAGAGACTTGAGTTGACCTTGAAAAGATGATCTCAAATCACTTTGATGTTTGGATGGTCTATCGAACCGATCACCTAATCAACCATCTTCTTTAATTTATTATTATTTAATTTTATTAAGTTTATTGAATAAAATTAATTATGATTTAATATTTTAAATAAGATTATCTGATTTATCTAACGAAATCTAAAGATCTAAGGTGATCAAGATAAGTAGATCTTATGCTCTTTATTTATTTTAAATTATCATATTTTCATATAAATAATTTATTACTGATGAAATCATATTTTTTATAAAATAAGATCGATATATGAGATATAAAAAAATATATTTTATTATGATCATTGATTTTATGAATATATTTTATGAAAATAATATGTTTATGAAGCATGAATTTTATTTTTTTCATCTATGTGCATGCATGTTTTAAGAAAAAAGTATAAAAATTTTAAAAGCTCTCAGATAGCTATAAATAAATTTATAAAATTAAAAATAACAACATCTAAAGCTAGTATCTATAAGAAACATGATCCCGTCAATGGATATAAAGTTAGTATATGAAACAAGAATTCTATCGATTAAGAAATATGACCTTGTCACAAGTATAAAGTGATCTTAATATGAATATCTATGAGTAATATTTTGAAACATGATATGAATACCTGATAAAATAATTTATGAATCATATTTATGAAATTTCATGATTTATATATGCATGACTAGTTTATGACTTATTTTATTATATATCCTATGAAATATTTATTTTATATTATCTATTATTTTTTAATATTATATTATCATAAAAAATTTATGCTTGATTCGGTAAGAAGTATAAGCTCTATTTATTGAGTTAGTGTAGTTTATACCTTTTATTTATTTTTTTATAGAGGAATAAGGTTAGAACTAATGAAAGATCTAAGCTTGAAGGTCTACACTAGCAAATTTGAAATTTTATAGCTGAATCTTAGTTGATTGGATAACAATGGCCTGAGATCTTATGATTTATTAGAGTTGGAGTTAATCCTTTTAAAAAAATTGGTTGGAATTATCAAACTGATTGTTAGGTGAATCTAGGATTAACTCATTTTGGAGTAATTCTAAATTTATCAAATTCTAAATAAGAGGTAAGGATTATGTAAGAGATTCAAACATGAAAAGTGATCCAAGTTTAATCTTGATGTAATATGCTCGAGACATATAAGGACAAAAAAACTCAGAGTTGTGCTTTAGCTCTATTTAAAAACTTGAAAGGTTAGATTTTTCTTAGATTCTAATATAAAATGATATTTTTGTTAGAATTCATTTGATAAAGCTATAAAATTCTATAAATTTATATCAGAGTATGCAGTGGAAGTGTAGTTATTTAAACTGATTAGAAATATTAATTCTTTGATTCAAAATATATTATGATGGAAGACATCATAATATATTTTTATTTTTTTAGATGAATAAGGTCATTAGAAATGAAGGATGATCCAAACTTGATGTTCACACTAGCAAGCTTTTGACTTTACCGAAGAATTTTATTTATTGATTGATTATGGACTTGTAGTCAATAATGTTATAAGTTTTGAAAATAGATTTTGATATTTAAATTTGGGCTTAGACACTCTGATCCAGATTTTGTTTAATTATTTAACGGATGATGGATTTAGATCTTTTATTTCATTTGAGATTATGATTGTTGATTTTGTGTTATCGAGGGCAATACCCTTTGGTAGCATTCTTGTATTATATTATGGATTTGGAGCATGATAGTAAGGGTTTGTTCTAACATGTAATGGCAAACAAACACTTGAGATTGCCAGTAGAGAGGCAGAATGTCTGAGTCATCTTTTAATTGATCTATCTTTATTAATAAACCAATTTTAGTAGTTTCCAAATAAGGAAGGATTTTATTGATAATAAAAGGACAATGCTACTGATTTTTATCTAATCTGGACATAGCTGTGCAATTTTTGCTGATAGATTATTCTATTACAGACAATGTCAAAAAGAACCATGGATATTTCAAGTTAAAGTTAATGGATTGATGATTCTTTGGTTAGGCTCAGACTTGGAATGTTGTGGCATAAATCTCCTTCTTCTAACTTTGACATCTTTACTCTATATGGTTGTAGAAGCTTGAGGTTTTTCTAAAATAAAAGCCTAATTGTTAAACATGGATGATGCTAAGAGAAAAAGAAGGTTGTTGATACTCAAGCTTTCTATTAAGGATAGATTAGGCCAATAGTGCTTTTCAAGTGAGATAAATCAAAGCAAAGAATTTTAAGGAAGAGCAATTATGATATCTTAATCAAAGGTCGAGAGGCTAATATTCTTTTAAAAGAGAATAAGAGAATTTGATATGTAATGTAAATAAAGGATCAAGTTTTGGAGCATAAGGATGACATGATGGATGTGTACTTTCAAAATTTGAGTCTCAAGTAAGCTAATTTCGAGGATGAATTATTTTAAGAGAGAGAATATAAGAATCTGATTTTTCTGCATAAATCTTAAAGCAAACAAAAAAAATACAGAGAAAAGCCGAAGATGAAGACTCCAACAGGAGTTTTCTTCTCTCTGATATTTGGCTAAGAATCGGACTCCTAAGAGCTACCAAAAATCCTTGAGAGTCCACTATAAAATTCTCCCTTCCCTCCTAAGTAACCCTGACAAGCACCAGCCTTCCTTCCTCTTCTTTCTCTCTCTTTTCTCCCATTGAAGCTGTGGATACCCTCACCATGTCCACCTAAAATCTTCGCCAGGGACCTCATCGGAGCCCAAGATAAGCCCGTCCCCTCTTCCTCTCTTTCTTCCCTTCTTCTCATGTTATTATGCATGGCCATCGATCGTCAAATTCGCTGGAAAAGCCACCAAAAGCAGATGCCTTATTTCTTCTATTTGGCTGACCCTTATTTCTTCTCTTTTTCGGCTATCGGTGCCGCCGCCTTTGGTGCTGCATCTTCGAATCGTGACAACCATTTACTATCTTCTCCAAAGATTTTGGCCAACAACAATTGGCTGATGTTTGAAAAACCAAGGGTGGTTTGCTATTTTCTGAAGTTTCTTATTTTTTTGTTGGCTGGCCACTTGCCACTTGCCACTTGCCACCGGCCACCACCACTACCACCCACCGCTAGCCACCTGCATCACCACCCATCATTGGTCTTTGGCCACCAGCTGCCAAAGACCACCACCCCTTCCATCCCCTATTTGGCC
>KE504642.1:1318252-1333504 GCA_000441515.1 Elaeis oleifera | reverse complement strand
TTATATAATATAATTATATATAATAATATAGTATAATATATTATATTGTTATATATTATTATATTATTATAATATATTAAAAATGTTGGTCAATTCCAAATTCTAACCATATAACCTGTATCAAGATCAATAATTAAATTTTTGTGCAACTAGCATAAATTGTAACATGTGCTTTCAGATGAAAAAAATTTGTAATATTAATTTCAAAATAATGTAACCCAATAGTTGATTACAAAATTATTTTAGCAAAAAAATATACAAATATCACAACTATCGAAAGATGTATATATCAAGATACTAGGGCCTCTTGCGTGTCCGTCTCTTGTAAACGCATGTCATCTCTAGCCGCTGGCGTGATGGCTCAGGCACAGTATCGATCGATGGAGAGGGAGGTGGAGGCTCACTCATCCTCTGTGATAGAGACGCATCATCCACTGGAGGTCGAAGTCTAAGAAGCTAGGATATAAGATGTGATGGGCATATGAAGAGGTACTCGGATCATCAATCGATGGTACAGTCTGAAGTCGTCTATCCTCTGAGATAACTCATATAGTATCAACAAGACCATCCATAATATCGGCAAGTGCTCGATCCTTGCACCCAACAGTGATCGAATGAAACTACTTCTTACCGTATGGTATAGCGATGTGATCCTTTGAAACTGTCAGTATGAAAAGGAAACAATATTATTCATAAGTATACCAATAACAACATAACAAATGAGATAAAATAAATATACTTACGACAATGTCCATCATGCCGTCCGAAGTACGGAACATCATCTCAAGCCACTCACTCATCAATGGTGAGATGAATCACCTAGTGATGCTCCTGTACCATACAGATATGGATCATAATAATCCATCATGGAAAGCATGGGTGGACCAGCCACAATCAAATCCTCCCACCGCTCTCATGCATCAATATACTTTCGATGCTCTCGAACCCAATCATGGCGATGTCTTCCTCGTCGATCCAAATGATGGAGAGTGTCACGAGTGTCGTATGGTGGGGAACGTCCTGATGCATGTCAAATTATTGCATCATATACTTCGGACAATAGATCTCCACGATATCGAAGCAAATGAGAGGTGCACGTGTCCTCTATACATGCTGATCTGATCAACATATCTCAAGCAATGCGGTTAATATCTCTGGTGTGTAAGGCATCCACAGCATCTGATCATCGCGCTGCTGATCTAGCTAATCCCTATAATATATGACTGTGTGCAGCACCAGATTGCTAGCACCAGTCAGTCGAGTCCTCTACCTATCCAAAATAAAGCCACTATATTATTATGTAAAAGATGCAATCATTTATTATATAAATTAATGCTACTAGTTACATACCTGCATCCTAGTGGATCAGTCTGATCATGCTGTACGGCACCAAATGGACCCTCAAACTAGCATCATCCACATCTAACGGGACATATCCTACTACATCACCTTCTGCTGCTGACTGGTGGGCTCCTACTCTGGGAAGCATCCGATTTGGCCGTCTGACATATAAATGCTCCTAGACCCAAAGCTGAAGCAACACCAATGGCCTTGCTATCTCACGTGCATCTGGTCTGCTAGCCCTACAGAGCTCAGGATACGAGAAGGCTAACGTAGCGCTGCCCCAACTCCACTACCCACATGCATCGAGATGATATAGCAGGGGTAAGTACAATAACTGCACGTGAAAATCAAACTTATCGGTGAACAGATGGCCATCGATAAGATAAAGAATAAATACCCGTGTATGCCTCCATATGGTCTCATCATCTGCATCATCCAGTAAGTGGTGGAACATATCGTGAAGCCAGTGAAATCTCAATGAAGACCCGACAATATCACCTCTGATGGTCTAATGTCAAACAACTCCTCGCAGAGATCCGACCAAATGATCTGCATAGTATCGGTGATAGTAGGCCCATACACTTATAATCCAAGAAGAACAGCAACATCCTGCAACGTGATCGTCGTCTTTCTGATGCGGAGGTAGAAAGTGTGAGTCTCCTGACACCATCACTCTACGATGGCTATAACGAGGCCCAATCAAGTTGTATGTCGCAAACTCTAAAAACTCCATAAAAGCCAGCCACACGAAGATACTCTACAATCCTCTGATGTGACTATCAGGCATGCATCGCAGTGGAGCCTCTGTGTCTGCAGTGCAGGAGCCCCATGTCCTTCCCAGAATATATACTATCACTAAGGTGTCGAGTCTGGAGATAAAGCACGATAGGGTCAATCGATCCTGGATGCACGTCAGAGTTTAAACCAGCTATATCTGAGGTGCAAAATATAAAGACAAGTGTGCGACAAAGATAGTAAGAATATTAAATAGCTAATATTAACAACATAATCATTTCATACATTTTTTCAAGCATTTACATGATATAATTACATAATCAAAATAGTATAAAAATAACACAAGCATTACATAAAATAGTCCACATGAAAGGTAGAGATAAATCAGTACCGTTGGGGACATCTACGCTGATTATGCCCTATCTCTTTGCACAATCTACACCGTACAATATTGTGATGCTCCATTGCATCTATATCATTTCGAATCCTCCTTGACTGTGGACGTCCCTTTCCTTATCTTCTTATGGATGAGTATGGTATCAGCCTCGGTGCAGTCCACTTAGGCCAATAATGCAGACTCTCTGAAAGATGAAAGGTAAATGCATATGACTGATCATAATATGCAATAGTATAATAGTCATCAACGAACTGCTTCCAATCTAAATTTCGTTGGCACAAACAGCAAACAAGTGGGAGCATGGATAATGTAGTAACTGTCACTTCCTACATATGCATGTGCGTGCCCCTAAGTCGATTGTTTGTGTATAATCAGGTTCATTGGAGCTATAATGCCTTCATCTCAACCGAATCTCATACAAACCTGGTTGGTTATTGTACTTAATCACACAATACTCCCTAGACTTCAGCTGTCGTCTATTTAACTTTCATCTAATCTTATCTGTGAATATCCTGTCGGCCTCCCTTCTTCATGATGCAATTGCACATCTGATGCTGAACCACTTTGATAAGCATTCGAAGGAAAGACGAACAACAACGGTAATGGGCAATGAGCGAGCCCCTTCAACACCTTATTGAAGCTTTCAGATAGATTGATATTCATTATTTCATATCTACATCTATCTGTATCATACACCAGCGCTCATTTACTCAGATCATCAAGTGGATATATTTTCAGATATTGAAAGCAATTAGGCCATATTCTCTCAATGTGTTGCATGCTTCGATCAAACTTTCAAGGTTGATTTTGCTTTGCTGTTTGATGAAAATAAGTTAAAATACAACATCATAAATCGACCATTTAGGTTAGCCTCAATATATCTAAGACATAATCTATGATACCCATATGGTGCGTCCATCCAATAGATTCATCTGAAATAGTAGCTAATATTCTTTTATGCCGGTCTGAAATTATGCTAATCCCCATACGATCACGTGCCACATAATAATGCAAGCGCCATAAAATTATGACTAACTACTACAGTTCTCACCTTCACAAATGGTAGTGCTAGAGGATAGATACTCTCATTTTTATTTCTTTCCATAGCTATTATGAGAATACCCTTATATCGATCGTATAGATGCATTGCATCGATACTAATCAGGGGCGACAAAACTAGAAGCCCTGAATGCATGGACCAAATTCCCAAAAATCTGATGGAACACTTTTGTGTTTGCCTCTGTTGTAGAAAATTTATAAAATCTATCACAGTCCCCTCGTTGGTATGATGAACTACAGCTAGCCAAGGACCTAATGCATTATAGGACTCTATCCAATCTCCAAACAGCTCGCTCATAACAAGTTATTTGCTATCCATATCTTTCTGTAAGATGCCTCGCACTGTCATGCATCACGTACATAAGCCTGGCAGGCTGATATGGATATGGATATCTTTGCTCTAACTGATCCTCTAATGATATCGATAATCATACATGCATCAAGCTATGGATGATCTCGCATCATATCTGTATTCAAGTATATGTGTGGTCCTTTATATATCGTAATCTTTTATCGCTATGTCTTGATCCGAAGGAATGTATGAAGATGCCAATTACAAGTATCCGATTGTTTACACATGACGCTCTATTTAACTCGATCTGACTCGACGACTTTGAAAGAATGATGGGTGCAAATGATATATTATTTCACGATACGTTGGACTTGTTCTTTCGACCCAAATACCATTTCTTTCTTAACTCTTCATTCCCACCAAAGAATGGATGTTCTGGCAATACTCTATGGGATACAACCTCATCATCGTCGGATGCATCAACTAGCCCGAATTTAGGAACAAGAGGTGCCTCATATAGTGGGACATCCTCTTATGCACTAGATTCTCCACTATCACTGCCATCAGACTCTGCATCATCATCCTCATCTTCATCATCAGTAAGATTAAGATCATAACTAACAGTAGCTTCATTTTCAAATAAAGTTATCTCAGCCATTACAGTTCCCAATCCTCCTAGTCTAGCACGTGTTATATGTGGCTGATTAAGTGATATAGAATCGTAAGATTCGTGCTCCATGTGCTCCATGATAGCTACCATATAACTAGGACCGGCACCCGTATCATCAAATATGATGTTATATGAATATTGATATGCAGACTCTGTACCTACCATGTACTAATGATTATCAGTCACAGATGCTACTGGTCCACCAATGGTATATACAGGGGTGCCTCCGTACTCATATCCAGATTCATCACCCATTGGAGCTGCATCAGGTAGAGAACCACCCATTTTCAACTACGCAAGTAGGGCAGATACAGCTTGAGACATACTAACATTTTGTTCGCCACCACCCAAAACTCCTATCACTGTCAGCTCAATAAAAATTTCAACTACTCAAAAAATCCTCTCTGATGGGATGCCTAAGATAGTGTTCATGTTCTGATCATCTTCAATAGATACAGCCAAATACTGTTCAATGGTATTCATCGAAAATTTACATAATAGGAAAACTCCACAGTTATTGAGGTTTCATCCAATGACAGCATAGCAGACTTGTATAAGTTCTAGGTATATTATGTTACGGTCCACCATGGTTATCTGGATCCTTCCACCATCATAATATGCACCGTTAGTATTATGACTGATCCTCCTATCCTAATGAAAGGTAACAGTGACAAGACTTGAATTCATTTTGTTGAAAATTATTGTGAGAAGTAACTGCATGAACATATAAACAGATGTTCACTAGGAGGAAATACTTAATATTTAAAATGACTTACATAATAAATACATCCTATTGCTGTCTACTAGGTAAAGTTAGGTCCTATCCCATTCAGAAATTATATTAATTCTATAGATAATTATGATAATCAATCGATGCGCAATAAGAGTTGAAAAAAATTTCGACAGTATTTTTTCTTAGTTCTCCCCACACGGCTGAAAGTTGTGAGAAGAACTAAAAAAAATACTGTCTAAAATTCTTTTCAGCTCCTATTGTGCATCAATTGATTATCATAATTATCTATAGAATTAATTATAATTTTTAAATTATCCAAACTGGACAATCAATTGATCAATGTACATAATTTTCCATCCGTATAAAAAATATAACTGTACAGATATTTTAGAATATGTATATTAATCAAAAGACAGGTCTACAGTTCCATATAATGCAAAATTTTAAAAACATAGACTTAACTAGCTTGTAATCCAATACTTATGGTGGTTGGGCCACGAATTCTATGAGATTTTGGACCCAGCCAACCGAACAAATTCAAGTAGAAAATTATTTTGATAATTATTTATAACAAATATTATATTTACGTTAAATTATCTTCCTCCTGTATAAATTACCTTTGTTATAAAAATATAAATAACATTATAAAAATAAATTTATAATTTAAATAAAAAAATAAATCACAAAAATGAAAAAATAAAAAAATTATCCTTGAGTGCCTCTCTGGATGGGTTGGGATGGCGCACCGAGGAATGCCGGCGGCAGTACGCCAGGGAGGTACGTTGGGGAGGAGGAGGGGGCAAGCCGAGAGAAGAGGAAAAGCCAAGGACCGAGCATGAGAGGGAGGGGGGTTTCTCACACCGGATAGGAGGAGGGGACGGCCGTCGGGGACTGAGAGGGAGGGTCGGGGTTCTCGCGTCGAGAGGAGGGAGGCCGTCGGAGAGGAGGGGACGGCCGCAGGGGACTGAGAGGAAGGGGCCGGGGTTCTCACGCCGAGAGGAGGAGGGCCACCAGAGAGGAGGAGGGAGGGGGTTCGTCTGCGTCAGGGATCGAGAGGGAGCGACGGGGCATTTGCGTCGGGACCGAGAGGGAGCGGCGGGGGGCATCTGCGCCGGAGATCGAGAGGGAGAGGCAGGGATCGCACAGGGAGGAGGGGGGATCGAGAGGGAGAGGGATCGCGCGGGGAGGAGAGGTGGATCGAGTGTTTTTTTCGTGAGGAGAGAGTGTTTCGTTTTTGCCTAAGTCCCCTGTGAGTCGCCCTTCATGAAGACGACTATTAGAGTCGCTCTATAGAAGGGCGACTCATATAGTCACCCTTCCATAAGGCGACTATATTAGTCACTCTTTCAAAAGGCGATTTTTCTTGTTGACTCACCCTTCCACATGACGTAGAAGGTGGTCCAGTTGGTATCTAAAGTCATCCTTTAGAAGGGTGACTTTCTTCTGGATAGTATTTTCGTAAATACTTTTCAAGGAACATTATTTTGGTAATTTTTTTAAAAATTAACAGTAAATGGGTAAAAATCCAATTCTGGCTCTATAAAATATTGTGAAGTCCTCTTATTAAACCAAATACGGTCGATTTGGCATGCTAATGATCCAATTAGCCTTAATTTAGTTTTCCATGAAACAATGATATAATATTCTCCCTATTCCATTCAAACGCTGAAAAGGAGCATCCTAAATCTCATTCAGACCCTCTCCAATTAACAGGACAATGCCGAATTTTCAAGTCAAAGTTCACAATGGCAACCTCATAGATCCGCAACATCTTCTAATTTCTATTTTCTCTAACTTTTTGTACATACATATCTACTTCTACGTTTGACAGTTCATCTCCCGGGGGTTGACTTGCTGGGACGAACTGGCTTCTCCTACCAAAATCCCTACCAAAGTCTCAAATATTGTGTATAGAGTCTGTACAGAACTCCCTCATCAATAAATCGGATGGTTATACTCAACCTCCCAACACTTGCATCAAAAAAATATTCTCCCTATTTCCAAGTTTTAATGGGAGAGACAAAAGCAAAAGTTATTTATGCCCCTCATAAACAACTCCACCTACCCACATATGGGATTTGGTTGGGGGGTGGCAGCTATGGGCAAGTTAGAAAGCGATATTGCAAGATATCCTATGCTGCTTAGGGCAATGAAGACAAAACCTCAATTCAAGCCCAACAAACCATTAACCATTTATCTTACATATTTCCTTTGAAACACATATAGAAGAATGTTGTGGTGTTCATGATCGGCATATCCAAAACAAAGATAGAGTTTGGGATAAAATTATTAAATCATGTCCTGTACAGTTTATTGATGGCATGTTGAGTTTATAAAACAGTACTAATAAAAGGCCAGAAAGCAAATGCCAAGCAGGGTCTTGTATCAAGAGTTTCCATGTGAGAGTGTTGTAATTATTAGACAGTTTAACGGCAAAGAAACAACTTGGGAAAGTGGTTGCTGGTATGTTATGTTTCTGCCATAGTTAAAGTTATGTTATCCAGTTGAGTAGTCCATTGTTGTCCTTGATTGTTCTATTTATATGTTCTCTTCTGAATTTATTTTAATCTTTACTTCACCACTGATTTGTTTGTGATAGAATTCCAAAATTAAGAAAAAGGTCTACCACATTGCCATATATTTTAACTTTTGAGGACAGATCAATGACATTGTAAGGTTTCTTCAAATTCTTCGTCATCGAAGAGATCAAGGTTGGAGATTATCTTGCCATGACCATCATCAGCAATGACGGAGTGGGAAGAGGAGACTCTCGTTGTTCCTTTTCTTCGTTCATCATCATTCTATCATTAGTTCATTGATCGACTGAAGAAAGAGCCTGCAAGATTAACAAGTTAGGACGGTAACATTGAATGAATTGAAAGCATATCTTGGAACAAGATGATGAGTTAATTTAAGCCTATCTTCATCAAGCTAAAAATTAAGTTAAGCTTGAACGAACCTTGGTCCAAGCTTGAGCTAGAGCTTAATTTCAAGCTTGATTACCTTCAGAAGTAGGAACTATTCTCAAAGACATCTTCCTGGATGAATGAGATATTGGTTGAAGCCATTTTGAAAGATCGAATTCCACATACGGTCGCTTAATAGGACTTAATTCATCATCCAATATGTAGACCACCATGTTGCAATACGGCTAGGTTCAAAGATTAGAAATTGAAGGCTGTTTGGCATTGTGCATAATTTTCAGCAATTATTTCAACCTTTCTTTGCTGATGGTAATGATGTCTACATCTGAGTTGATGGCAAGGGAATGGCCTGATAAGATCCAAATGCATGCCAGGCAAATTATTGTGGAAAGTAAGATTCTAATTCTGCATTATTATTTGGCATGGTTTGCCATCTATAACGAAGACCCTAGGCCATAAGAAAGCTTGCTCAATTCTTCTTCTACTTGGTCATTTAAGAAGTAGGATGTAGGAACCTTGTACTAGAACTACTTTTTTCTTCATTTCACTGATCACTACCCCATATCCTTTATTCAAGTTCAACCTCCAATTAGGGCTGAAAGTAAAATCTAAGAATGGAGAAAAGTAACGATTCTTAATTTTGAAATCCAAATCTAATAAGAATTTCATATAATCCTGAAAATTGAGACTGCTATTACGAGCAAATAACATCTTGTTGCCTTATTTAAGTGATTGGCCAGGATATATTGCAAACTATCTTTAGCTATAATCATGAGATATTTTCTACTATGATGTAAAGAGACCAATAGAGATAAGCAAGGAAAAAGGAGACAGAGCCAATCAGCAAGCAGAAAAGCAACTACACTTTTAAACTGTATACTTGTGATTTAGAAGGAGGGCACACATAGCATGTCTTTGCACAACCACATGAGAAGGAAGAGCAGTGCTTGAATGCAGCAAATGAGCCTTCTTTCCTCTATGCATGCTGAAGAAAATCACCATATTCTCCAGCCTTTAGAACATTGCATGGAATATTGCTCTGAGCAAAGCTCGATACGAGTTGGAAATCGAATTGGTATAGTCATAGACATCCAACAACACCACAAGGAACAAGAAGGCATTCACACATCTCAACCAAAAGTAGATCAAGTATTTTGAAACCAATGCAGTACTTTAACATATTGATAAGCTCATAAATTTTGCATGATGTCCACAAATTTCCTCCCTTTCTCCATTCTTGTCACTCAAGCATCCTAGTCAGGTGGAAGGATCAAATTTTCAGTGTTTTTTTGTTATTTAACAAATTTCAAATTTCCGAATAGGATGGGAGGCATATGTTTACCCTAAAACTTATATATGCGGCCACATGGCAGATTATGGCTCAGATTTAGCTATAAAGTAAATATTAGGATATTCAAGTTAGCAAATATTAATCTAACAATGATATTCTCGTCTAGTTGGTAAATTGAAAATTGGAGCAAAGAACAAGGGATCAAAGTCAGCATATGGGGAGCAGAATGATTCTAGAACTAAATGGAAGTTAAGGGGAAATGTGGACTTCGGCGATTTTTGAAGCAGTTATATGCCATTGGTTTGTTGCAGTACACCGGCTTAAGAGGAAATGATCATGAGGGAGATCTTCAACACACTTCAACTCCTATCCTTGTGACCTCCAACTAGTCTCATGGAAAGCTCCATGAACTCCTTTTGTATCTCTACTCTTTGAAACAAGCATTTCCAACTAGGGAACACTTGACATGTACTTAATTTTTTTTGTGTAATCAATCTTGCTATTGTCTGTTTCTCTACTCACGAGTTATTACTCTCTTTCCATTGCTTCTTTATGTGATTCTTGGTTTGTAAAATATTGTGAGTTCCTCTTATTAACCAAAATATGCCCGATTTGGCATGCTAATGGTCCAATAACAATACAATAATATTCCCCTCTTTCCAAGTTTTCAGGTGAGAGACAAAAGCAAAAATGATGGCCCTCATAAACAACTCCACCTACCCACACATGTGAGAGAGAGGGAAAGAGAGAGCTGATTTTGAGGTTGTTTGAGCAACTATGGGCAAGCTGAAAGTGATATTACAAGAAATCCTATGTTGATGTTGCTCTTAGGGTAATGAACATAAAACCTCAATTCAAGATCCAACAAACTCTTAACCATTTTATCTTACATATGTCCTTTCAACTACTTCCTACATTGTCTTTTTGGATGGAACTACTTCCTGCATCGTCACTGTCTACTTTGAAAAACAATTCATGGTCGATATTACTTCTCCGCGAATTTTAAAATTCAATCAATAGAAATTGTTCAATTATAATATTTTGATATACTACTGGATTTTTCTAACCATAATAAAGCATAAAGAGCAGCAGAGGACCCCTTAAATCTGTATTCAAATTTGATTGTTTCTTCTTTATAAGGATCCATTGAGGACCTTAAATTGTGTTGTTAGCTGAAGTCACTTGAGAGGCAAATGCAGACAGCTTTGACCGCTAGATTTTTGAGAGGCCAACAGTATGATGTCATGGCTTCAGGTTGGTCACCAATCCATTTGACATTGGGATCCATTGCCTCTGATCCTGAGGAATCCCACCCGGAGTTGAAGGACAAATACGTTTTATTATAAATGGTGTGAAAACTACCATATCAATAGCCTAACCAACAAAATCTTTCAAAATGGTTAAAGAAAAGATGACGAAGCAATCATCAACTGCTAGATTTTTCAGCAATGAAAGATAGATGTTCCACCTGATGGTGAAATTCTAATGAAAATTGATTGCCTAAGTGAAGATTACAACTTGATTTGTCTTTCCTTCTGCTAATTTTTATGGTTTCAGATTCATCTTACTTTCTTTTGTTACGATCAATCCAAAGTCCAACTTCTAGATTCCATCCGTCATCCTTTTTTTCTTCTCTTCGGTAACAGGGAAGTGAGATAACTCACTACAATCCAATGAAGGGAATGCCCCTGCATCTGTTCAAATATTATGAGATAAGCTACGAGGAAAGTCTTCAAACCAAATCCTATTTTGACTTGCTTATCACCACAATTATTCCATGTTATTACTGCCTTTGAATCTTCCTCAAAGATGATTCTATCATTTTGAAACACATAAAGTTATTTTAAGTTTATATCAAGCAGTCATTTTTTGTTGATTGGAATAGATGCAGCATATAATATTCGGTCCATCCGTCATTCTTTAGCTATTGGAGACTCTCAATAATGGCCTATTCTTTTTAGTCCCAATTAAATGACACTGGCCCTCTGGTTAACCAACTCGGGGTTAGGAATCCATCAGCACCTGATGGGCCTGAAGGATTTTAAAAGTGAAATATATAGGCCATCTCATTGGGTGGGCATTACCTGATGGTGTTGAAAAGCCAAGAAGGGCGGGTCTATTTCAAATTTAGCACAGTGCTAGTCCAAGCTAGTCTTGTTAAATTTTCCAAGAACATGAGCTGATCAGGAATAGCATCTTTCCAAAATTTGACAAGAGCCTAAGGCCTCCCATGGTTTTCACATGCGGTTTCAGGTTGCATCTTTTATATTTCGAAAGAACGATCGGCGTTCTTTTTCGTATTGACCATTAGATCGTGTCCGCATGCATATCTCTCAAAACACTTCAAACTCCTTTATTCATTCATTTACACAGATCTCGAAACGATCATTATGTGATCCAATGAACACATATACGCATGTATGTGTGCACATGCAGAAGAACACCTGCACAGACACACACATGTAGTGTGTAAACCAAGTATCAGGATTTGTGTACTTGAATCCTGAAGTGAGATATGTTTATAATATAAACTAATTACTAGACATGTTAAAGCTATAAAATATTTTTAGCTAAAATTTAGGTTGATCACGGCAAGCATGTCTCGGAAATTTAGAGCGTAAAAGTGCATGCGTGCATGAATACAGGCGCTGCACGTGCAGACATGTTTATCGTATAAACTAATTATTAGAATTATATTTCAACCTTAAAGTGAGCACACGTTTCCTTTATATATAATTACTATAACTTTAACGAATAAATAAACACAAATGTATTATAAGTTACAGTAATAGAAATATTATTATTATTTACCTAATTTGAGTTTAATTGAACCAAGCCTAATTCCACACTAATAAATTTATTACTCAACCAAGTTATATTCGATCCAAAGGCAGTGCCAAACATCAGTTTTTCTTCTTTTTTTTTTTGGGAGTATGCCAAGCATCAGTTGCTAATCAAATTTTGTGCCAATTAAATATGAGTTGCTGGAAACTAGCTTGCTTGTTTCACAACCACATGAATATCCAAATAAACAAACATCTTCATTGGACGCATATGATGGGATATGTTTGAAAAATATATACACACATATGAACATCCCTTGCGTCGCACCTCATTGCAATCCATCAATTGGAGCCAAAGAAAAGACGTTACCGTCAAAATCCAGCTCCGTGCCGTCCAATTCCAAGAGTTTACCCGGTCTAATGTTTCAGCTGGCCGTACGTAGAGAGAGAGAGAGACATATGCAGCAACTGGATTAAGAGTATCATTCAAAATCCAACGCACACGCACACAAAAAGCGAAAAAAAAAAAAAACTTAAGCTGAACTTTCTTAAGCCATTTCCCCTTCTTATTTTAAACCGTTACATCATCTCTCAATTAGCAATGTACAAAGAAGGGATTATAATCAAAAAAAAAAAAAAGAGAGAGAGAAAAAGTTAGTCTCCGAGGGAAGAAAGAGAAGTATTTGTCTCACTTCCAATCCCGTGTATCACAGTCAGAACAGCTCTCTTGGGCGATATCAGTGATCTGAACCCCCGAGTCGTAGACCGACCCGGTTTTCCACTCGACCGGAACGACCTCCTCCTGAGTCCACACCCACTTCCCATCGTAGCCGCCCGTCACCACCATCCGGATCTGCAGCGGCCCGGTCGGAACCCGGTTCATGCTCCAGACCGCCCCATAATCCCGGCTCATATACCTCCAATGACTCGACCCAACCTATCATCATACAATAACAGCCCAAATCATCAACATATCAATCTACCACCAAAATTAACACCCAAAATCCACTGCGTTACACCGTGCTGTACCTGAGCCACATCGACGGCTACGATGTCGGTCTGGCCACCTTGGAACAAAATTTGATTGCCAGATGGTTTGGCCATTGGCTATGCTCTTCAACTCTGATGGCGAGATTCTTGTTCTTATGCTTGCAGGGAATCCTGATGGACACCAAAAGGAAGAAGCTACTTGGGTGAGACCGAGTCCGGAAACCGTGTGATGGTGGGCCAGCATGTGATCAAGGGGAGGACAGTTACCTCTTGTACTCCACGTCGACCATTCCAAGCTGCTTCAATTCCTGGCCCATCCCCTCCTTGGCCATGGCCATGAAAGCCCCGGTGGAGAGCAGGAAATCCGTGCGGTTGCTCCTGTTGAAGTCTGTCACCATTACTTCAACTCCTCTGCTGCTACAAACCTTGGTACTCCTACATCTAATCTATCTCCCCAAAAGAAACCAAAAACCCAAAAAAAAACAAACAAATCAAATCAGAAGGTATTCTTGTCAGGGATTGAGCCAGAGAGATTAATTCAAGTTTGAAGTAGTAGGAACCTGGAAACAGCCTCCACAACCAATCCCTCCTCTATAGAGAGCAGAGCTAGCAGCAGCAAGATAGCCTCCATTGAAGTCCAGTGCCATGGGTCCATACCCACAAGCCCCAGCTACACAGAGGACAAAATCAACCCATTAGATTTGCAAACCATCAGATTAGATTTTGGAATCTAATAATTAAGAGAGGGAGCAAAAGATTATTGTGATCTTTGGAACATACCTGAAAGAGCTGAGGAGGAGGAGAAATAGGCAGCCTTGGACTGATGCACACATCTATCACAAGCAGTAACAGAAGATAGAAGGAGAGAAGCATAACAGAGCAAGAGAACAGAGTGGGCACCATGTTGATTGATTGGGATACAAGTTTGATAGGTGTTGTGGAGAGGAAAAAAAAGGAGAGCCGGCTTTAATAGAGGAGAGGGAGGAGTGGAGTGATGGGATTGGGGAAGTGGAATAAAGGATGCTGAGAAGAGATAGAAGAGGGTTGATGGTGGTAATGGTGGGTCAATGGTCCTTCATTTAATAAACCATGGTATATAGAAACGGTGCAAAACCGGTGGAAAGCTGGGAAAAGGACATATGGTTACACCAAGGCAAGATGCTGTGGAGCTACAAAATAAATAGCTACCTCCACCAACTCCAACACGAGCCCAACAGTGAGAAGAGGAAGGAAGGGCAACCGAGGAGTTTAATGGAGTCATGGGAAGCGTTCCCTGTTTGCTGGCTCTGGTGGAGCGTTGCGAGAGAAAAAACGTACCCAAGACCAATGGCGTCAACTTTACTTAGGGGTGGGACCCGGAACATGGGAAAGGTGGAGGTCCGATGGGAATTTGGTTGGGTATTAGTTTGTGAGGGATGAACCTGGATGGTAACCATGTGGGGCTGAGGTCAAGGAAGGTTTGCTGAGATCGGGGATTTGTGGGGCATTATGTTTGGTCACGAGCGGAAAGGGAATTAGATTGGAAGAATAGATAACTCTCATTCAAATTTAAAAAAAAATTAAAAAAAATGGATGATAAAAATAAATGACCCATCCATCCTAATATGTTAATTTATACTCTTCTAAATTAGAAAAATAAAAATAAATGGAGTATATGAGGATGGTTTATATGTTAACAAAATTTTCTTTCATTAATTTTTGATAAAATTTCAACACTTTTTGATTTTTTTATTTATATATATTTTTATTTTACTTATATTAATAATCATATACTATTAGATTTTATTATTATTTATTTAGTATATTATTCCATTATCTTTTATTTTCTATTATATTCATTATTTTAAGTTAACTATTTATATAAAATTAATAAATTATTAATTATTAATTATTTATATAATTAATAAATATTAATTAATTAAAATTTTATATAATTTTAGCACAACTATATAAATTATAAAGATTATAAGTTCATAATTATCTTACTTTCATTATAATTGATGATAATAATAATCATAATATTTTTATCAAAAA
>KE504642.1:1283178-1305136 GCA_000441515.1 Elaeis oleifera | reverse complement strand
TATATATATATATATATATATATATATAGCTCATAAATAGAACAAGGTTTCCAAATTAAGATGCATCTTCTTTTATTAACTTACCAAAAATGAAATGCATGCTTTATTTAAGCTTTATACGTTAGGTAATGACTACAAAAATACAATCAAGTGAAAACACATGTATTGTGGTCTCTCAAGCCAACATCACGTACCAAACTACATGTAGAAGCACCAAGGCCTTCAACCAACCTACCATCAACGGCCGACGCCCATTGTTGCACGCGCTTATCTGGACTCATTTCCTATTTTTCTCCCACTGAACAATGTACTCTAAGCCTCAGCAATGGGACCGTATTACCTTTTACATAAAAAATAGCTATCTTTTCTCAAAGAAGAAAAAAATAGCCAACAAAGCTTAGAAGTGGTGAGCTTGGTGAGATCCCAATATCTTTCGTAATGGGTTCCTAGAAAGTAGAAAAGTCATCGATACTAGAAGTATATTGGCGCACAAAGATGAGTATGGTTACTGCTTGTATCGCAACAGATGATAAGACAAGGGATTTCTCATATTATTAGAAGAGAAGATTGTCTACTTAACCAAGCTCATATTAACTAATGCCTTTAGCTTCAATGCCTAAAACTATTATCACAAAATTATCTCCAATATTTAGGGATGAAGATTTGCTTATTGTGGTGATGCAAAAAGAGATAGATACTTCACAATAGCGAATGACATCAAATCAGAAAGCTAAGAGACATGGATCTCTTAGATACGAAAAAGGCAAAGCAGGAGTCTCTCCAGTGTTGTTTTCAATTAGAAGGAGCTAAGTTCTCCAAATAGGAGGAGCTTTGATTTAGGAGGATCATCTAACCAATCAAGGACCAATTTAGCCATATCAAGTAGATCGGAATAAATTTTGGAAGCAAAATCTGCTGCATCCAAGACGCCAATGAGTACCAAAAGTTAAGAAAGTTATAACTTTTAATCCAAAAAGAATTTGGTGATGCGATTATAGATGAAGTTAATGCAAAAGTAAAGATCCAACTTCTACCAAAAGTGATGAAGTTAATGCAAAAGTGAAGATCCAACTTCTACCAAAACTTAAAATTTAAAATATTTATTATTTTATAATTTCTATCCTCTTTAATTGGGAGAGTAAACTAATCCATTTGGGCTGAAATTTATGGCCATAAAAGAGGGGAGTCATCATTCTCCTCTAACTAGAAAATGAATCCTGTTTAAATAAAAGATTAGACCTCTATAAAATAGTAGAAGCTTTCAACTTCTCTTTTTGAATTGGATGAAGAATCCGACCTGAGAACTTCACTAGCATAACTAGAGGATATATAATATAGTTTTAGAGAAGGAGAATAGAGATAGTGAAAGAAAAGAGTATAGACTTTACTTTCCGCACACTAAAACATAATAAATGGAGTGAAAGCAAAGAGCATATCCGTGATATGCACCATAATCTGCAGATCATGAAAATTCCTATTATTTATTATTTATTTAAGAGTTTTTTGAATTAAATGGATTGAAGAAATCTTTCTTCCTCTTTGACTGGATCCAGTGATCTTGGGATGAGTGTGCAATAGCCTTCCAACTCTATAGGGCCATCTACACAAGAGATAATAACCATCTAATTAAGATCGCTGCTCTATACTTTAGGACACCTAAGAATATATTGTACTTGTAGTAACCCTGGCATCTATTGAGGTTCTTGAGCCAATCCACCACAAAGAGATGGCCATCCTCATCAACATAACAAAGATCTTGTCTTCCAACAACCATTCTAAGTCTAATGCAGATAGTGCTAAGAATGGATTGGATATGGATTTGACATTAGTATATCCATACTTCTATCCATATGTTTCAACAAATATAAATATGGATAAAGATATTAAATCGATATTAAAATTAGTATCCATATTATTCTAAATGGACATAGACATAAATCGCTTATTAAACATAACTATATTGTTCAGAATAGATATTGATACAAGTCAAATATCAGCTGTATCTACATCTTTTAAATCCAAATACAAATACAAGTTGGATGTTATTTGATATAAATCTAATTTTTAGTGAAATTCAATAATAAAAATAATATTAATTATATAATTATGTAGAACATGAGCAGAATGCACCATCCAAGTGGTATGTGATGCACAGGTAGCCAAGGATCTAGAATATAATTATTAAATTCATATGGCGACCGAGCTGGTGAAGGATCCATATCATTGGTCTGGCCAAATTTATATTAAAATATCAAAGTTAAATTTATTCAATAACATATGATATAAAATATTATTTTTTATATTGAGGACAACCATTACTGAGTGCTTAAAATTTGTTTATAATTATTGTTGAGGCTGGGCGTTGTACCTATAAGATTGCTGAGTGGATATTGACTTTGTGGAGTTTCTCTTTCACCGAGGTATGATCTCAACCTAATACCTTGGCATGCTATCACATTGAATAATCAATACTGGCATTCTATCTCGAAAATCACTGCTAAGAGTTGAGGTATGAACTGCGTGCATAGCTTATAAATAGCTTTTCAATGTAAAGGATATCATATCTTACTGTATTCTGAACATTATTAAATTGCAGCCAAATCTATATATTGAAATGGATAGTCTGGACTATATTCTTGATAGAGAGCACTGTAATTTATTGGATTTAAATCCAAATGAAGATCTAACTATTCAACATGAACACCACAATTTGATAGTGTCAATATTAGAGCAAAGAAGTCGTCGGATATATATCGAAGACCTTGGGCCTGGGAGGTTATGTAAAGTTTGAAATAATTATTTTACAAAGTTAAATTAATAGTTAATAAATATTCAAAGTTTTTAACAAAAATTATATAAAAGATGCCATATATGATTCAGAATTATTATATCAAATTGGATAAGATTTGATCATGCAGTTCTCAACGGTCATATAAGAACATTCGGGGACCAAATTGCAATATAAGGCTTGAATAGGAGCAGGGAGGCCATCTGATCTCATCCTTCTTATCAGGGGTTCGATAGTGCGATATTTCTTATGCTGAACCACGTTGCTCATATGTTATCATAGTGGATTTGAAGTAATAGGTCATTGGTGAGCGAGAAGCTTAGTTACCTATGCCAATAACACATAAAGTATGTGTCATCTATCTCTAGGCCAATTAAAATGAGATTCTCTTTGATAATTTTCTTCAAATGTTAGATTAAGAAGACCTAATTTAATTAAAAAGTAATTAGGATAAAATGAAATTTTAAGGATGGGTTTAGATTATATCGGGTCAAATAAGACTCAACTAAAACCAAAAACCTAAATCAACTTTGATTGAATCTAATGGAGGAGCAGCCGACCAGGAAGAAAGGGACGCTCCCTCCCTTTCCCTATTTGCACCATCGATGGTGCACTCCTTTTATAGGAGCATGGCATCATGATGAGGGTGTCGCCTAAGTAAGGGTAATGCCCTAACATAATCATCCATTACCAACTAATGTACCAACAAAAATTGATGACTTAAGTGGAGAGGATCTGAGCTTCACCTTGAGAGGATGCTCCCTATGGGAATGGATACCTAAGAAGGAAATTTAATGGCAACAAGAGCACACTTTCTTTGGGCATTAGCCATGCAGAACTCCATTTACATGGTTCCTGTTGAGCCTGGATGTCATGACCTTATTAGAACTCATAATCTAACTATACTGCATGTTAATAATATTTAAGTATCACAGCAATACTTAAAGTTTGAAAACCATGATATCCCATGGACAGAGAAAAGGTACCAAGCTAGAATGGATCATGTCTTGTGTAACCAAATTTTCTTGAAGGCATGGATGGAGAACTGTAATGCAGACAATTTTTCATTAGGTTACTGCTTAATAATTGGAAGCCTAGGCTAATCGGAAACAAGTCAAAATGTACATCAAAACTAACACTCTTCCTCTCGTGACCCAGACCAAGCTCATAATTAAAGAAATAAACAATTAAACACAACAACCAAGGGCCTGTTTGGAAAATCCAGCAAAAGGTGGAGGGATTTCCCATTGGATTTATCTAGTGCGTAATCTATTTGAGTAGGCCCATACCAGTCCAATACCTCTCCAGTCCAAAAATTCTGTGGGAAAAAAGAAAACACCCATAAAGATCTTTCTTCTTCGAAAGGTTAATAGAATTTAAGCTAAGATTAGGGCAGGCCTCTGGAAGAATATGGGCTGGGCAGACCAACAGACCCAATTTCTATAGGAAAGCCAGCCCAATTCTTCTGGAGTTTCCAAACAGGCCCTGAAATAAATATTTGATTTAAAGGGTATCCAAACCTACAATGCAGTAACATTATGTTATTTATCTTCTTAAACCCAAAACTGAAGGTAGATAGACAAAGGATATTAAAATTAACATCTTTGTCATGGGAAGAAGCTATAGATAGAGAATCTTTCTGATTGTCTTTCTTTGACAGAATGTTCGGGGAACAATCTTTATTATTGTCAAATTAGTTAGTTGGAACTATGCTTGGAAGGATTCATTATTGTGATAGTTGATCATGATAGTCTGCAGATGAGCAACTAATGTCTTGTCTGGTTTCTTGTTCTTTTGATTGATGCACTACATCTAAGCAGGAAAAGATTCGCTTCCTGAAGGGGTTTTGTTTCATAAATCTTTCCATGCAGACAAATTTATGATCCACAAGATCTAACTAACAAATGCAGCTTCATTTAGTAGATTTGTTGTCCTTAGAACCAAAAACCTCTGTAATCACTCTCAGAAACAACAAAATCATATTTCACTCAGAAAAATTCCACATGAAAAATATGTTCATCTGTTTGGAAACAAAGCTGTGTAAATTGCAATCTTTGTTCCAATAGAAACCTCTATGAATTGATGAAGAGGACATATCTACACTGGCAAAGCATACAACTATATGGACAGAACAGTTTGGTATTTACATATGACTCCACTAGTACTAGAAGATTCCCATGGAGAAAGGCTCAAAACAGTTCACCAGCCCAAGCCACAGCTAAAGTAGGCTTCTGAGGACAACCAGGTTGTCTAATTTTACAAGACTATATTATGCCTATTGTTCTGGGAATGGCAAAGAGGAAAAAGAGAAGAAAAGGAAGGTCCCCTAAAGGAGGTGATGGAAACCAAGGCCTTCTCCACATCCTCAGCAGGGTTGGTCTTCAGCAGAAAGACAATGTGCTCCATCAGCTCCTCTTCACATGGCACCCTGAGAGGCCCATTGCTTGTAGTTCCAAACTCCTCCTCTGCCATCTCCAGCAGCACTTGAAAAATGGGGTGGTCCAAATACTTCAGAGGGACAACATACCTCTTCCCCCCTTGGCATACACCACAAAGTGCCCCTTGCTCCACTTCCTCCCTCCCTTGGCTGCCAACCTTTGCCATTTACTCATAATTATCTCACTTAGCCTGTTGGAGCTCATGGAATTATTCTTCCTTAGGCTTAGTGTATGTGGATATTTGGGAGGTGGAAATGATGAGAAGGGGAATGGGGCTTGTAAGGAGGTTAGGAGAGATGAAGAAGATAAGGTGAGAGGATTGGTGATGAGTCTGGAGTAGAGTTATGGGTCATGTGATAAGGGATTTTCTTATGAAGCATGGGAAGGTAGAGGACAAAATGTCCTACACGTCCTTTTATTTTGAGGGTTGCGTGAGGTATGGCCTCTGTTAAGAATCTTTTGGAGATGTGGCCATTACGCTGAGAGGGGAGATGAATTTTCTCAGAAGAAAGCGAGTGCCGCTGGACTTTTGTGACCCGGCCTGCCTTGGAAGTTGGATCTTTTGGTAGGAGTAGCAGGGCAGGAGCCAGGAAAGGGATTAGTGTTTTATCTTTTGGTTTGAGAGATTCTAATGAAATTATTAAGGCTAAATCTTTATACCTTAGTTATTTATATGCATCATCCTCTTTTTAGTTAAAGGAATACAGGATGCATTTGGTCTCCATTTAAAAATCGAAATACAAATCAGAATTAAATAGATTGAAATAAAATCAAAATGATAATATCTTCTGATATGTTTATTGTAATCAACATCAGAATAGAAATCAAAATAAATTTAAATATTAAAAAAATAAAATTGAATTTTAGTGAATTAGGATATTCTCGTTCTGTTTTTGAAATCGAAATGAGAATGAGAGTAATCCCTTATCAAATGATTTGAATGAAGTCACTTATTCTTGTTTTCGGTACATACTCCAACTCTCTTCATCCTACCAAATGGCTGGAATTCGAGTTTGTTTCATTCCTATTTCGGAGTAAAAGGAAAAAAAGAAAAAAAACTTGAGTATCAAATTTGTGGAGTTCATGAATTTTCATCTGAATGGTGATCAAATGCCTAATGCTATTAGTGCTAGGCATTTTCTAAATAGCATTTGCCATCATCTAATCCGCCAACGATGTATGGCCCTGATGTGGTGAAGTGCCTTGTACCAGAAAGATGACGATGAGACATGGAGCATTGAAAAGAAACTTTGAAGTCTGTCAACTCGACAATGCTTCCACTTATGACCTGCATGGAATTTATGTTAGGTTTCTGAAATAAATATATTATCCCTGTATGTGCTCAATGGCTCATTAGTTCCTCTCCCACTGCAGAGATGATCTCAGTCCACTGTCAGAAAAGATCAGATCTGACTACCTTGCACTTTGGATTCTTGCACTTTGGATTCTCTTGCAAGAGCAGAGCTCCCATCCCCCCCCCAACTTGGTAGTCTATGATGGTACCCTAAAAGTTGAATATTGGATAGCTTTTCAAAAACTTTGCTGCAGAGTAGTACAGGGTAGATGGATTCCTCACACCGCCTCGTTTTCAAAGCTTGCAGTGGTTAGGTCATGGACAAAAGCCATGTCACTGTCAATGTATCGGGAAAGGAAGCATAATGTTGTTCCATTGGCGTTTCTTGGCTCCAATATCTCTAAAGAGCAGTTCAGATTGTTGCTTTTTCTGGCCTTGTGATCCAGTTTCTCATTAGCGGACAAATGGCCGAAGCTGGAAACAACTGTTGTTGCTTCATACCTAACATATTTCAGTAGTAGCATGCGGCTTTTGAAGCTAATGGTGGATTGTACCACGTTCAAATTAGAGTTGTATTTTTTTTTTTGGTTATATTTAAAGGGGGAGAGACTCTGAAACTAAAATCTGAAAAAGAAACACCCTTGCTGCCTCAGCAAACACCAAACTAAAATTATTCAACTTGGAAAGAATTTATCTCAGTTCTGAATGATAACTATGAGCAAATGGATTCCGTTAATGGCAACATTTTGATGGAATCATGTTCAAGCAACATGCTTATGTCATGGTTTATCACAATTTTCTATCACCAATAGGTGCTATTAGCCATCAGTTTATGCAAATCATGGCTGCTGCAAAACTTCTATTTTTTCTTCTGAGATGCAGTGACAACAACTGATGAATGAAGGGTTCAAGCATGGTTTCTTCAACCAAAAAAAAAAAAACTGAAGAGGCATTGCCTGATTGTTGTATAAGAAAACATACTTCATTCAATGTGAAATGGTAAGCATTGGTTAAATTTGTGTTCATAAGTCATTAATGATCAAATGGATGATACCTTTGGTGTTAGAGAAGATAACAAGCTTTCTATACATATCACTGGTCATTGGAAAACTCACATGCCATGGCTACAGTGTCTTGATCTGCTTATATGCTGTACAACAGTAAGACACCCGATAAAGCAAAGGAAAATATCTATCTACAGAAGTCGTTGGCGTGATATAAAGACTGTTGGATCCATGACAAACTATTGCTGCTAACATACAGCTTCAATACTATTTGTGCCTGCTAGATAAATTGCAGAGACACTTCATCCTTATTTAGCTTCAAGACTTCTAAATTCTTCATTTAATCTGGAAGAATATATCAGATCCCTTTCTTTCTTCCATTATGAAATCATTAGAGCAAGATTTTGTAAAAGGGATATATATGTTTTGCTTCGCATCGGTTGTAGTTTCATTAACTGGTAGAACAGCCTTGTGAATAGCTACATGCAAGGATTAACCCAACAAAAAAAATGGTAACATAACATGCGCATTTACCATCACTGAAATGAAGGGTTCGGTATATTTATCTGCTATCATTTTATGTGGACCATCACTACTGCTGCAAAATATTGCTATCCTCTCCCCTTCTGAATGAAGTATTTGGCATGATTTCCTTGATATTCCAAAATAAAATAGAGGACCTCACAGCATAAATGTGGTCAAGCATTACTTCATTCAGCATCTCTTATTCTGAGAGAGCAATGTAGATAAAAGTTTTATATGAATGGATGCAGTAATATTACTTGTTATGTCCTATAATTTTAGTAGATATGGAACCTCAGTATGATAATGTTATCTGGGATGCATCTGGCAAATCAACATATCTGGAAGCTCTCCCAATCATGATGTCTCTTATGTTTAGCATGATGGAGATTGCTAAGAACTGCAAGGACAGATCAAGAAACTTGCTTCTTTTTTCTCTTTCTTTCGTTATAATTTACAAGATGGGAAACTGATGAGCAATTGGAGATGTCTTGCTTGATGAAGCAAGATATCATAGTTTTAATGCCATCAGCTACTCCAGCTCCAGTACCTTGGCAACCTTAATCACCCACCTACCTGAAAAATCAAACCACCTACATACCTAATACAAAGGAGGGAAGATTTAGCCATAAAGTACCAAATTTAAGGAATAAATAGTTTGCTTTTTTGAGAAATATGGTGGGTTTCCCTGGAAGTCCCGAACTTTGTGAAACTCCCACTTTTGATGGGCAAAGAATAGGCTTCTTTAGGACTAATTTGATGCAGCAGAGGACTAGTTTTGTGGGAATTAATACATCAGTAGACAATTTTTCAAAACAAGCAAGTGCTTGATGTGTTGTATGCGCCGATTCTTTTTTTTTTTGTTACAAAATGGATGGTCATATCAATCTAGTGCAAGAGCAGCCTAAAAAGTCAAGATACACAAAATCCTGCAAAATTTGCGGACAGTCATTACCCGGCCTCCATAGCCAATCACCAGAATAGTCAGCGACAAAAGCCGCAATTCAGTCTGCTGCAGTGTTTGCTTTCCAAAAGATATGTCGGACTCGCATCACAGCAGCTTTACGAAGGAAAATTCAAACATCCTGAATGATCAGATGAACCTCGAAGTGCATGGTGCGCCCTTGAATTCACGAGATAACAGTGGTAAAGTCATCCTCCAGAAAATCCTCTCTACATGAAGCTGCTGCCTAGCAAAGGTGATACCCGCCCAAGCTGCACGAAGCTTCGCCATCGAAACTGAAGGCTCAAATAGGTGAGATCCATCGGCCACCAAAAATCTGTCGTCCGGACCTCGGATGATAAAGCCCGCCCACCTCTTCCAACTCGAACACTACCATCAAAGTTCATCTGGACAACCTCGAAGATGGGGGCTCCTAAGAAATAGATAAAATCTTGCGGGTCACTGTCGAGACAGTCAAGAACTTTAGAGTCTGGGTGTGTCAAGAGATGGAATGACAGCATCAAAATGACAGTATTTTTGAGCTAAACAGACAGCTCTCTTAAGAACCTGACGAGCAGAAATCACCTTGCCATTAAAACAAGACCGTTCCTGGATAGTATGTGCTGATTCTTTGCTGTTGCCATTGGTCTCCCTTTTATTCTAAATTCTTTAATTCCTTATGAGTCACCTTTTATTTTTCTCTCTCATTAACTCTCCCTGTTTTTTTATTGGCCCAGTCAGATGGATAAATCAAAAAATCCCACCCAACAAACATATTTTTTAAGTGGGTCAAAAATCCAAATTCGAACCGGATCATTTTATTTAATAGATAATCCTGACCGATCTACGATAGATTGAATCAAATTAAATTGGTTAAGATTGCCGCTCCAAGCTAGAGGGGGCTAGTTTCTATTCATTTTAACTTATAACTATCCATAATAAGTTTCGATGCGATACTGATCAACTTATTTAAAATTAGTATGTAGGACTGCCGAAAATAGTCTGCATGCAGCAAGAAGTGCAAAGATGGTGAATATTATTTCATGTCTCGTAGCAGAACCTGAGAGATGGCAGGTCTTTTCTCTCTTCATTGGTCCCTATGTTGTGATACTCGTTTAGGAGTGACCCTGAACTATCAAATAGGGGACAAGAGTCTTGGAGTGAGATAAGGTAGATGGAGTCTTGATAAATGAGATAGGAATTGACAAAGGATGGGGCTGTTCTTCGGAGAGTGGGAGTATGATTAGAACTTAACCCTTATCATCAAAGTCATTCAATGTCTAGGCATTGTGATTGTAAACTCTTGTTAAAGAATTGCTTTCTTGCTCGATAAATGAACTAGTGAAAAGGATTAGGAGAGAGCAGGTTGTATGAAGACTTTTGTGGGGTTCTACCTCCTTTACGATTAAAAATAAAATTTGGTGAATCAATTAAAGAAAATAAAGAAATTCCTTTAATTCACTTAATTTAGACCTCTCACAAAATATAATAATAAAAGAAGAAATCCTAAAGTAAGATTTCACATCCCTTTTGCTTTCAATAATTGAACAATAAGATTGATTGCAACTATTTATACCAGTGAGATCCGAATCTCCAAATCTGGATTCGATTTCTTTATCGGTTACAAAATGACAATTTTTTGTAAAATAGTTAGTAACTAATAGAAAAAATTATAGAAAATTTAAATCTTTGTCTTCTAAGCTCCGAATTTTCATTTTTTTTCTTCAACTCTAATTTTTGCCGTGCCATCTAACTCCTCCTTGGTTGGAATGCACAACCCAATCAATAATTTCAAAGACAACATTTTTTAAGAAATCAAAAGAAAATCAACGAGATGATTGGTATTCAAAGGCCTAAATAGCGTTGAAATGGGACTATCAATGGTCCTACAAACCTATTGGTAAATTGTCATGTCATATATGTCGAACAATTATTTAATTTCAAATAAATATATAAAAGAATAGGTATTATGTGTGACAGTTACAATCTTCAAAATTTTAATGCACTAGTCTGCACATAGATCTTGCTCTCAAACTATATTTAAACCTGCTCGAAGTAACTAAAATAGTTCACAAAAATGACACCAAAATAGACCTCGACCCTTATACTGGCTCTCTCGAGGCATCGTCTCTTTTCCACTAGCTCTCCCTCCCTAGCTGATCCACCATATCCCGTGGGGTTTGTCCCAAACAGTCAAATGAGAGAGAATCCTTTTGCCATTCCACTCATCAAAGGAATAGAACCATTTGGCAGAATAAGGAAATAATAGAGGATTAACCAAGCCAACTCCCACCAATCAATTTAAATTGGAGAAGCTGATGGCCAGTCCTTTTGTGGACCATGCCTTAATTATAAGCCCTTTGTGGATGAAAATGCCCTCCATAATCTCTTAACCCCATCTTACTAATTCTCCCTACTCCCTCAGCTCCAATGTCTCTCTAGCTTGCCCTGACTCCCTCATCTCTCCTATCTGCCTCGACTCGCTCATCTCCCCAACCTACCTCATCTCTCCTATCTGTCTTGACTCGCTCGTCTCTCCAACCTACCACGACGACTCCAACTCATTTGTCTCTCCGACCTACCCAACATGTTGATCACTTAATTGCCTCCATCTACCTTAGACATTTGCCCCAAAACTCTTAGGTGACTTCCAAGTATGTGGCTCCTTCCATCTGAAATGACTCCTTTGAGTATATCAGTTGGCTCTTGAATGCTAGAGGTAACTCCTTGGTAGAGCAATCAGCCCAACCAAACTCGCCCCACCCAAACCAACCACAACCCAACAAACACACACACGCACGCACGCACGCACGCGCAGAGAGAGAGAGAGACCTCAGTTTTTCTGTACATGTTCACCAACTTTTGATATGGATCGAGTGCCACCATTTTAATGCCAAGAAACATAATGATGCTAGCCGCCTATCCCCGTTCCACACCCCAGTATAGTTCTAAAGACACGGATAAAAGTACAGTGCAGAGAAGTACTCATCAGATCAACATCTAATTTAACTCACTAAGAAAGAAGCACAAGAATTCTGTTTAAAACTCAGATGTCTAATATATGAAATTGTGGTCCATGACACCATACAACTTACCCGTCGGATACCAGGGAAGATCAAGAAGCAAATGCTCTAGGCATCGACCCAAAAAAGATGGAACACCTCGTAATAAGACTAAGAAAACTGCAGCCTGAAATCTATATATTTTCACACAACAATAATATTGAAAAGAATGAAAAATCTAATGCTACGACGCATCAGAAGGAAAAAAAAAATAGAAATAAAAAGCCAATCCACTTGTCAACAACACCGACAGGACATGATGTCCATACAGGTATATGGTCTTGCTTTGGCTTCCAATTCCTCCATTGCGGGGACTGCTTCCATGGAATATTTGCCATCTCTGGAGCAGCAGAAGACATACAAGTTCTTACAAATGCCTCTGCTAAATGGATGAACCCTTTCAGGAATTCCCCTACGGTACAAAATTTTCTCATAAGTACTGTTACTGATGAGTACTCAAAATAACTTCATGGCCAAGCAGGAAACACCAATTATTGATACCTCAGGTATTGAATGCGTCGCCTTCTCACCAGTTCATAAGTAGTCTGGTTTGTCAACACTAGGTAGCTATGTAAACAAAAGAAGATCAATTAAACCACACCGGCATGCATATGTTAGGTTCTGAATGTTGACAAGTGTAAATTTATGAAAAGTGCAGCTTAAAGATGAGGACCCACTATTAATCTCATTTAGCCACTACAAAACTGCACCAGTAACACCTCGTGATAGATGCATTTCACCATGATAGTTAAAAAAGTGAAGATTATAGTTGATAAACAGTCGGTTTTCATGGAGTAGGAATATGCTAATTGCCACAGTATTGATATAATGATATGGTGTTGGTTACTTGGTTAAGATATTGAGATATAATTTTGATGTTTCAAATATTTGTCATTTTGGATTGCCTCCGAGCTTGTAAATATTTTAGATTTTAAAATTGTTGTACCATCGCATGATGGTATATCCAATGATAAAGATACAAACTCGATGAGGCACTGGTGGTATTCTTAAGCAGGAAGAACTATCACAATAACAAATTGTTGGGAGAACAATCTTCAACCTTGAAATGAAGTGTTGGTCCTTCGTGTCGATCAAATTTGACCTTTGATAGAAAATTAGTAATTTACATAAAAACTTAATTGTAATAACTGTAGTATGGGTGATTTTGGAAACCACATTACACTTATCTCAATTCTCAACAAAACATTCTCAACTCTTATACCTCATAATGATTCTGAATCTCTCTCTCTCTCTCTCTCTCTCTCTCTCAAGCATGAGTGGCATCCACATCTTAACAATCCAATAATCTTGGACTGTCAATCACAATCTCTTGCCCCTTTTTTAAATTTTGAAATGTTTCTATACAAACTTCTCCCACTATTTCCCTAGAAAGAAGTACAGCCTTCCCATCTTTCATTTCAGATAGAACCCGGTTTTATCCTTTTCTTTCTTTTACTAAAACTGTGAAAATTTAGTTGCATTTGGCATCATTTGAAGTATTCTATTTTATAAACCTTAAACTCAAAATCTATCCTTTTTAATTTTGAAATTAGCAACCAGTGCTATCTTTTATTTCTATAATACAAGCAGAATTAAGATAGGAAGGAAGATGAGGAGAAGGAGAAGGAAGAGAAGAAGAGGAGAGGAAGAGAAGGAAGATGAGGAAGGAGAGGAGCAGCAGATCTAGCCTGCTGCTAGGCCATTCACCCACATCTAGACTGATCTGTGTGAGGGAGAAAGGAAGAGAAGAGAGAAGAGGAAGAAAAGGACAAGAGAAGAACAGAAGAGGAAGAGAAGAGAAAATATGCCTGGTTGGCAGCCAGATGGTCGGTTGGAGCAAGGGGCCGCTGAGTTTATGATGGAGTTAGGAGAGAAGGGTCTCTCATAGTCCCTAAGTCGTGGAAAAAAGAGAAATCCCAAGCAGTTTCTCTTTCAGAAAAAGTGAAAGCTAATCTAAACAGCTTTAACTTTTCCAAAAAAACTTGAGTTTGGAATTTAAAAAAAAAACAAAAGAAATGAAAACATGTCTACTAAACAAGTTTCTCACCTTGGTTTTCATGTTCCAGGATTTACAGAGGAAAAAAAAAACTTGAAACTGCAATGATATCAGAGATGCTCTATATTTTCAAAAACAGCAAATTCTATTCTCATAAAAGGCATCCTAAAGTATAAGGCTCTCGCCACTTCGGTGTCTAGGGCAGATCAGATGTATGCAGCCTTACCCTGTACGTGGCAAGGCTGTTTCCGTGTTTCGAACCCATGATATCTAGATCACAATGAAGCGACCTTATCATTGTACTAAGGCTCGCCCTCTTAAAACAATCATATTCTCATAAAAAAATATTATCTAGGACATTAGTATCCAGTGAATTTAAATAACTCTAGATAACAAAAGACTAGCTTTAACTTTTAGCATCTATAGTTGTACAATAAAATAATAGTTTATATAGTTAAATAATATCTTTGTTTTTCCTTTATTATACTTAACATGCATTGCACATGCATGTACGCTAGTTTGTCTAAAATTATCATTTTCAATGTAACAAAATTTGGTGAAAGAAAGTCAACTTAAGCCTGAAGTGAAGCAGAAAAATCAAGTCCCAACTAGATGATCACGAATCAAAACAACCATCTATAGGTGTACAATAAAATTTATATAGTTAAATTATATCTTTCTTTTTCCTTTATTTTACTTAACATGCACTGCACATGCATTTATGCTAGCTTGTCTAAAATTATCATTTCCAATGTGACAATATGGTGAAAGAAAGCCAACTTAAGCCCTGAAGTGAAGCAGAAAAATCAAGTCCAAATTAGATGACCGTGAATCAAACAATCATCTGTAGTTGTACAATAAAATAATAATTATATAGTTAAATTATGTCTTTCTTTTTCCTTTATTCTACTTAACATGCATTGCACATGCATGTATGCTAGTTTGTGTAAAATTATCATTTCCAATGTGACAAAATTTGATGAAAGAAAGACAACTTAAGCCTGAAGTGAAGCAGAAAAATCAAGTCCAAATTAGATGACTGTGAATCAAAACAACCAAACTAAAACAATTTCTACACCATTGTGTGAGTTGTTCTTAATTAATATATAAGAAGAAAGTAGGGATCTCCATAAATTTCTCAAGTGGAAGAAGAATAGAAAGATATGAAAGACATTCTGGTCAAACAACCCAAGTGACCTAACGTAATGGACCTAGTGCCCAAATAGTTACCTTGCAATAGACAACAATAATTTTTTGACTTAACCACTTCGTTCAAAGCATCTTGTACTTCTTCACTATATATAGACACTTTAACACATATTAAAGAATATATGAATAATGTAGACAATTCAAAACAATTTCAAAATATACTGCACTTCGTAAAATTTATATTAAATTTATAACTAAGTAGAGCAATAGAATACCATTGTTGTCTTAACCTTGGTTATAAAGATTATCAAGCTTCATTTTAGGGGCTTTTTGGAGCCCCATAAGTGGAGCTTCTCTACAGTTCAAGCTTCAATGCAGCGTGAGTTGCAAGTGGCACCTGCAAGTGCTCCATCTCTCCTGTTTGGAAGGTGCCGGGGGATAGGGGTGGGGGAGGGAGGGCAAATTGAGGTGGTGGAGGCCACGTGTGGCATCAGCAGTGATCCATTCCATAGAGAGGAGGTTGAGTTGTACAGGAAGGAAGCACAGGGCACCATGGCCAAAAGCAAAGGGCTTGTCGCTAGTGATTGGGGAGAAATTGGAGGGTGACAGGAGCCAAAGGAAGAAGGGTTGAGGCAGGAGAGGAAGGCAGCAGGTGGAAGGGCAGAGGTGGTGGAGGAGAAGGTAAAATATGCAGTACCTATTACAACATCAGCTAGAAGGGCAGCGGCATGCCAATTGCAGCATCGGTTAGAAGGTGAAATATGCAGTACCTTATAACAAATAAATTTCACCCAGATGACAATGCTATAACAATAACAAGCATTTACATAATTGGTTCAACAGTACCAAACACTAGGACTGATAAGAGTTGGTGGAGTTTTCTATGAAATATTTTGCAAGTAGAAGGCGCATGACATACATGTCAGCAGCAGGAGCATGTATGCTAATATTGAAGAATTTTATTAGCTTCCTAGATATACAATTCATTATTAAATATGCAATAAGTAATGAAGCATGATCCAGAATATCATTATAAGTAAATACAAATTATTAGCTTCCTAGATATACAATACATCACAATAATATGATATATCATATATGCAGTGAGATATCAATCCCAGAATGTCTGAAAACATTTTGGCATTCAGCTAAAGTAGGAGGGCATAGCCCTAAGAAGCACAGAAGTGAAGCATGATCCAGAATACCACACTTTTTCTCATCATACAATACAGTCATGAGTACCAAGTCTTACCTATGGAATAGCAGAAGTAGAAGTAGAAAGACAAGGCAAAAGATCAATGCTGCTAACAGCACTATCACAAAAAGCTCCTTCCACCTGATTATACCATTTCAAGCAAACTTGCATAAGCTTGTCACAGCTTAATATAAAGAATTCAGAATGTTAAGAAAATTGTGATAATTCCTGTTGATGTTTTATTAAGATTGTTAGTAATTTTGGCAATTGGTGACAATGACTGAAGTACAAAACAATGCAATTTGAACAAAGGGCTGAACTATCTAGCCATAAGGAGAGTAACATCATACCAAGCCTTGATGATTTTTGAACTCAACAAGTCAATGTACAATACAACAGTCCATGTACACAGAATTGATTCTTCAAAAATGTACCACCTACAAAAGAAAAAGGGGAAAACATTACATTTGCAGATTCAGAAAGTCAGTAAGAAGCTAACCACAAATATGTGCTGCATGTTTGGCAATTTATAAACATTGTTCAAAGTTTATATATAGAGCTTCTTGTTTTTCCTCACATCTGTACTTTTAGGGGGAACAAAAAAGATTCAAAAGTAATCTAGTGGGGAAAAACTTAATAGTTCAGCAAAATAGCTGGATGAAAATGAAAAAGTTATTGACATCACAGAGAATATGAGACATACATAGAATAAACTTCATGAAGAAAACAAGAACATACCAATGCAGAAAATCCATAAAAGGTAGAAAAACTGATATATTGATAAAGAAAGGTTGTCAGACATCAATAAAAATTTCATTATCCACTGAGTTACAGATGATTTTAGTGGAAACAAACTAAAATTTTACCAGTACAGGATGAGGCTGGTATGGGGTACTATAGGTTGGTACGGCAGACCTTGCTCTAGAGTGAAAGAACAATGACAGGCAAAAAAAGTAATGTATGAGTGTTGGTGACAAGAAAGTAAAATCAAATGAAATAGCACCATGAAAACAAATGTAAAAAATAACCCAAAAGGGCTGATAGAAGGGAAACAGACTTGGACACATCAAACCTAGAAATCCGTATAACCAAGATTTGCTAAAATGTCAACAATAATAAAATAAGACAAGAAGAAAGCACAAGAAAGAGCTCCTTGTTGCTAAATTATAGAAGGTTCAAAAAAGACTTGAAGCAATTTTAAACCGAGAAATGAACAACAATGACGACGATAACAAGAAGAAGTTAACCAAAAACAATAAGGTCAGGAGAAAGAGATCACAGAGGAGAAAGATGTGTTCAAGAAACAGCTAGTTGGAGAACTAGAAAGGTTTGATATTGGAGGTGGTATGAAAACCCAACTGGTTGGGTTGGTAAATCCCATGTGTTGATACGAGAGACCTGGGTTCAATCCCACCCTCACTCTGGTATTCAAACAATGTTCCACCCATCCTACTTCTGAAAAGAGGAGGAAAAGGATGGTCTGAATCTGGTAATTTCCACAATTATTTTAAAGATCCGCACCTCCTACAAAATTGGTTTCAAACATGGAATTGCTTCAAGCTTCTAATGTAACCTCTATAATTTGGTGATTTTCTCAGAACTTGTTGAGCAGCCTCCAGGGATTAGGTTATGCAGCTCAGACCTATAGTCATAGAAGATGAGGGGACTGTTCAATTGAATGGTAGATATTGGCAGAGAATTTACTTATGTCGACCATCTCTCAAGCTACATGAGAACAACATTACAGAACTCATGATTTAAAGAAGAATGGCTCAAGAAAATGCTCGAGATACTCAATGTGATAAACAATCTTCAACGGGGAAAATAGAATAATTGCACAGATAGAACTATCAGAGGATATATACCACATAGAAACAAGAGCATATGCAGATACATGAACATATCGACAAAGATGGGCGCAAACACAAACACAGGCATGCACCCACATGTGCATGCATATATACATACACACGATACATGCATATGCACATAAATACGTACATGCACATATATAAGCACACTGTGTGTGCAAACATAGAGAACAACGTGTAGACTTTATGCAACACAAGCATTGACATTCAAGTATCATTGATGACATGGGAAAAGATGAATATGAGAAAAAGCTCACCAAAATCGGCAATGATTTCCTTGGCCAATGCAAGTTCCTAGCCACACACAATGATGATCAAACTGAAGGACACATTTGTCACAATCATGGCAATGCTTCGAGCGTGGAGGCTGTGAAATGTTGCAAAAAATTAAACCTTGATTTTTTTAAAAGATCATAATGTCAAAATTTTGCAAGCTTAAGCATATGATAGTAAATAATTGATAAATAAGATGCTAGTATAGCTCATTTCAAGAATTTGATTGCTTCTAAAATGGAGAAAGTAAGTACCTTTATGCAACTACAAGTAAATATAATACAGCATTATCACACCGTATTATTAAGATTTTGAGCTTCAAAGGCATGCTTCTCAAATTAGGAAACTCCTAATTCCAGTTATATAACATTCCAAAACCATTTACTTAGTATATCAATATACCTTGACACAACATTCTCAATGAAAGTAAGAATTTTAGACCAATTTATATTCAAATGGCTACAGCAAAGATTAGAGCATATCAATTGGTGTCATCACAAACAAATTGGCAGAAAAATCACTGTCCAGAAACTGAAAAGGCAGATGCTGTATGGCAGGAGTAACTGCCTCATAGTGGGCTCTGGGGGGCAAATGAACCAAGCAGCTCGCAGGTTGCTTGAGCCCGACTGAGGTCCAGGCTCGTCTCAATTGTTACCGAGAAGTAGCTCAAACAATTTTTTGAGCCAAGCTGGAGTAGCAAATACCTGATTGTATCAAGGGCTAGTTTGGTATACGCATAGAATAGAACCAGTCCGAACCAAGCAGCACCACCCTGGACCAGCTAGTTCCATGTTCTATCAACCCACACCACCTCATTTCATGTGGTACGATGACTGGATGTGAGAAAATGCTTTGTTGGTACAGTATATCATATCATACCAAAGTTACTAGTATGGTGGCTGGTGCATATTATAAAGACCTTGCTACCTCATTGGATAACTCCTTTATTACTTGCCAGGGTGCTATGCTATCTAGTCAAGTCAAAACCAAGATTACCACCGAACAAACCTAGACCTATTCAGGGATTCAAGACTTAATTTTGAAACCAACCAAGTCTAGTGGCAGTCTAAGTAGGTGAGATTTCAAAATCTCCATCAATTACATGGATTTAGCATAGGTATGTAACGACCAGTTTCCTACCAGACACTCAAGTTGATATAGAGTATGAATCAGATCCAATGCTCAATTAGGTCTCTTAAATTATTTGATGTCAATTTACTCCACATTTGGTATTGCCCAACTTTTTGCTGTTAGCTCAAGCCCACCAATTGGTCTTATGTTACAATGCATGGAAAAGAGGAATGAGAATAGGCCTTTGTTCTTGTTGAATGAAGTAACCTAGAAGATTGAGGGTTTGGTAGCTTAATTCCCTTAATATGTTTTGTAAGAAATATTAGATAAACTAGGTCTAGGTCAGGTATATATATACTAGACCTGCATCAAGACACTAAATCATTTACTAGTTTTTCTATCATCTACAATATTATTTGAGGCTTACTAGGACAAACCTTACTCTTACTTGTATCCAGATTCCTTAATTATGTCCTACAAATCCTGGTCATGCTCTATTCAAAATCTTGGCTTGCTTGAAGACAACTCTTTGGAATTCAGAATGTCTGGTTTAGACTTATCAAGTCCTACAATTCCTTAATTCTTGTCAATAATTAAAAGTCCACCTAACTTTAACACTTAAAACTTTGGCCATGTCTGGTTACCAAACGAGTATTTGGTATCCTGTGGCAAACTCTTGGCCAGAAGTATTACCTTATGTCCTTATCTTTCGTTTTCTATATGTTAATTCTTATGCTTGTGTCTCATGAACTGCATCCTATAATTGCATTATGCAGGCTCTAAATATGTGCAACATAGTATTTTATATGGATTTTCATTAATTGAATGAAAAATAACCATTTTGGGTTTGCCGAAATTTGACCAAGGAACATAATTGGATTTTACCTGAATTATATTACAGTAAGTGCAAGTCCAGTTCCTGCCAGAGCAAAGGGAAAATCATAGTTATTGAAACATCATTGATCATTCAATCTTGATTTCTACTATACTATAGTGCAACAGAGGATACGCTATATAAGCTGAACAACAAGTAAATGGTCAATACAATGCTAAATACTGTCTGTCAACAAGGAATAGCAAAATGCTCACATAAAGTATAGAGTTTACACTTTACACATTCCCCAAACTAGTAGAAGTCTCAGGCCATACGTTTATAACTTCAATTACAGTTTCTTTCAATTTTTCATTTTTGAAAAAAATAATATGATTTCTTAATAAATGTTAGATTCCACCCTTTTATCTATATTTATCTAATATTCTCAACCACATCTACTTTCAATCCTTCACAAGTAATGTCCAAGAAAATCACAATTTCATCTATTTTAAACAAATTTATGTTCAATTTCATATCAATCAGGACAGACTTTTCCCACCTTTGCCCTGATCCTTATGAAACCTGTAAATTCACTGGACTTCCTCTAAAGAAGCTTAATAACAAATAAATCCTAGCCTGAAATTGTAATGATAACAAATAAATCCTAGCCCAAAACATAATACGCAATTACCTTCCCATCTTCATGCCTTTCCCCTTTACATGATCTCAATTTCTAAGAGTAGTGTGCAGCAGCTCAGCAAACAAATATTAAATTCTTTGTCCTTCACTAAACTTTCAGGTTTGCCTAGAATATTCCATATTTGATTATTAATAGATGCTCCTAAGTCCTAACTCTATTCGACTACTATCTTCCTTCCATTACTAATTAGTTAGTTCCCAAGATAGTCAGGTTCTTCAGAACATAGTAACAATATTGACGTAGGAGAGTGCCAATTTATAAGACCCGAACAATCTGTTCTAATGAAAAGTTTGTTAGTTGATGTTCTTAAAGAGCCTTTACGATAGTGTCACTGTAGAAAGTATTGTTCATGGTGCTACTCATGGTATTTTGGCAGAGAGCAGTTCATGATACTACAAAACACAATGGGGGCTTTTTATCTTTTGGAGATTCTTTTATCTTATGTGATGACTGGATTTGTTTGAAAGGTTCAGATTTAATGTTGTTAGGGTTTTTGAGTAGTATTGCTCATACATGACAAAATCCAGAAACGTTGCAACACTTTTGATGCAACAGGGTACACCATGGGCACAGTGGCGTATAATCTCACTCCTTTCGCCAAAGAAAACAATGGCACATCTCATAGTCCTTTAAGTGGAAAAAAAGAGATAATTGAGCATGCCTCTTCCCTTAGCCATCAGGAAATGGGACAACCAGGTTGGGGTGTTGGGGTTGGGGTGGGGGGGGCGACAAAATGGCCCACACTCCTGTCTCCTGCCCTAGTGGATGATGTGAGGAAAGAACAACAAGGGAAAGAAAACTCAACAGCCAACTCCATTTGCTTGCCAATCCCAGATTT
>KE504642.1:1224417-1277713 GCA_000441515.1 Elaeis oleifera | reverse complement strand
TCTCTCTCTCTCTCTCTCTCTCTCTCTCTCTCATGTTTCCATCTTTCAATAAATTAAGATATGGAATGAGTACAACCTTTGTTGCATTGTTCCCCTTTAGAGGTATTTGTGAGTTTCTTCCCCTCTATACTAGAGATGATGAATTCCATAATTTATATATATTAACAAACAATGTTGAACATCAATATAGAATTGAGTAGCTAATAATTTGTTAAAGCATGATATTCTTGGTTTTCCATAATTATCCATACCTGATGGATGATCCGGGAGGGTAGAGGTCCATCACTAGCTTTAACCATGATGACGAATTCATTCCGTAATTACGTCTCCCCAGCTGGTTGCGATTCATGGATGAAGTGAAGCTATTATTCTTGAAATAGATTGACTTTGCTTGATCATTGAAAAACACAGAAATAAGATTTGGGTACTGATAATCATGTACATTCTGGTATGTGCAAATAATAGAACCCATAATCTTACTTTAAAAGCATTGGAGAGTTCACAGAAGTTGTACACATTTCATTTCCAACTCTCATTGCATCAACAACATACCTAACACAATATAAAGAGAAAAAAAGGTACATGTAAGCCTGTTTGAATTCTGATAAAAGAATGTAGATGGTTTTCCAAAGATCAGTGACATTAAACTTGATGAGCATGTAGATCAACTACCCTGGGGAAGAACCAGATGTAAAAAAATATTGAACTAATGTCGCCACAAGAAACCCAAATATATTGCAGTGTACCTAGAAATTGGAAAAAAGAAGCTGTTAAAGAACGTACACAGGAAACATAAAGATTAAAGTATGGAACATGCACGAGGGAATATACACATGTACTAAGGAACTAAGGAAGTCATACATTTAATCCAGAGTCTTGACATCAAACATGACTTAAATGAACCTTCAGAAAATACTGCATCCGATATTTACATGCCAAAAGGAGTCCACTGGTGAACAGAAAAAGCATTAGCTACCAATAAGTCTTTCTGGACTTCTGAACCAGAAAGACCACAACAAAAGTGGAACCAATCTTTGCATTCTCCTTCCATGAAAACCCATCATGACTATTCAGTAATAAAACACAGAACAGAGCTCCATGTCATCCAATTCCTGTAATATTCTCTCAGTATTGAATTAAATAATTTGCAAACAAAGCTTGTATGGCTGTTAACAGCCACTTTTGGTGACTAGAATCCTTAGTAGCTTGTAGATAGGTGGTTGCAAACTTGTTTATGTTTTTTATTCATTTCTTTTCACTTTAGGTGTCACTACTAGGGTTTCACCTTTATTTCTAAGCTCAATTCTTAGCATATAAATAATAAAGGTTCTACATCTTTCGCTCCGTTATTTACCACTTCAAATGCCAACCAAGAATAATTTTGGAAGACCAGCATCTTTTACAACTTTATTTGATAAAAACTGGGAAAATTTATCAACCCTTCCTGATCTTACAGGGTTATGCACTCGGGACAATCAAGCACCACTTTGATCATAACCCATTCCACATGCAAGTCTACCATGAAGAGGGGAAAAGCCAGAAAGAAAATCTCTACTAGGACTTTTAGCTCTTTTTTCTTTTGACAATAAGGAGTTGAAATTGTATTTCCAATCCATAAATTGGGAAAAGTTTTTCAAACCATGCATTTTCTATAACTAAGAATTGCTTCTAAAATTGTTTGTGAAAGAAGTTTTTTTTAGAAGGATATTTAATTCTATAATATTATTAATTTAGCCACTTCTCTTTGGTGTTTTGCCAACATAGTTTAATTTCTCCACTAGTTATTCATTTCTCTTATGGATATAACACCATCTACAACTGTATCATAGATGCTTAGTATCTATAGAGAGACCAGAATTCCTTTAGGATCCATTCTTTTGTGGGTAAAAAATTTACCAGGGAATGTATATTTTTCTAGGTAAATATTTTCTAAGTAATATTTAGATAGAAAATAAGTTATCCATGTTCTTTTGCATTACTACTTTTCTGGATACATTGCTAAAATTTATCGATATTTTCCATAATACCCTTTATGCATTTTAGGTTTGGAGAAAGTGAATGACTAAATTATTGAGCATTAAATGATGAAGGCATTGGAAATGAGAATGGGGTATTTTATGAATAAAATTAAATACCTACTTTATTGATTGATGGAAAATAATTTAGCCATCTTCTAGGTGGGTAAGATTTTTCTCTCATTTTATGAGTAAATGCTACCCATGGAAAGTAACTTATCATCTTCAAAAGCATAAGAATATGGATAAGTTGGTCAACGGAAAAATTGACCAACTTTTCCACGATATTTACCCACAAAAGAACAGGCTTAAGCAAATACTTTGGTAGAAACACGTTTTCCTAGGAATATGTGGAGCCTCAAGGCATATGACCAAATCTCATTTCCCCACTTTTACCCCGACCTACCAACCTACCTACCAAAGCTCCAGACCTATGTAGTTAGACGAGCTGAGGACCTCACTAAACAAATAACTTTGGTTGAATACAGTTGTGACAAAACTTCAACAATCAATTCTTCCCCGTTAGAACCTTAAAAGAAGCAAGTAAGATGCTTTAGCTCAACCAATATCAGATGAACCAGATAGACAGCTTAAAAAATCCACTTCCATCAAAAGGCGCCCTTTTGCCAAAGATCGACTTCTAAATAGAAGTAATTAAGCAATGGCGCAACACCAGCAGTTAATATCAGATCAATAGGAACAAGAAACGCAAAAATTTCCCCTCAAAATTTGCAGAAAACTCAAGAAAGTTACAGATACAAGGAAAGAGTGGAGTTAGAGAGTACCAAGGCTCCTCTTCAGTCTTCCGTATCAAATCGGCATCCAAGAGGAACAGAACACCCACGAAGATCACGTGAAGCAGCACTAGCGCCACCTTCAGCCCCCACTTAGATCTCCTCACTGGAACCCAAAGCGACCAAAAGAGTGCTCAGAGCATCCAACCAAGAAACGAAGAATAAACAAGGAAAAGATCGAATTCTCGGAGGTGGCACCTCGATCGGCAAGGCAGGGAAGAGGCGAGAGCACTGCTCGGCGAGGGCGGTGGCGTGGAGACCGTCGGCCGCCATCGGACGAGTAGTCGGCGCATCCGAGAGCGAGAAGAGAGAGGGTTTTAGCCAGGAAAGAATAACGGTGGAGAGATGATACGGGTGCACTGCAGGCACAACTTATCGTCTACGGAGGAGATTTCGGGAGCCGTTGAGATAGAACTGATCAGCTGTTTGTATCCGAACAGGAAAGAGATGGCACCTTCCCTTCTTTCACCACGTGGTGCTAGTTTAATTGCAAACATGGTGGAGTGATTCTGGCATCATGGGCTAGGCCCCGTTTGGCGGTGCAGTTGATAGAGAGCTTTGGGAAATAAGAGTTTTAGCTAGTAGAACAATAATATTTTTGGCTTTGCCAAGGAGTTATTTGTTATTTGTGATTATATATTTAAAATACTGTGGAACTTGAACTTTTATTGGGTCATGAAACTGAAAAATGTACTAAAATTACCATCACTAACGTTGCATACTATTATATAGTACAATATAATATAATATAATATAATATAATATATAATCATATATTAAAATATTATTATATACTATAATACTATCATAATATAATATCATATAATATTATAATTTATAATAAAATATAAAATTATTATAATATAATGCATTATAATATTGTATGATATAGCATTAATAATATAGTATAATATGATATGACATAATATAAGATAAGATATATAATACATTATAATATAATATAATATAATGTTATTGTAATGTAGTATAATATATTATTATAATATTATATTATATAATATGTTATTATAATATTGTTGCAGCTCTTATCATTCCAGTCCAAGTGAACTATGAAACACAGAATCTCAGAACTTGAGATCCCAAGAGATTTGGTTAGTGGCAAAGAGTATGATGCAAAGCTTACTTGGATAAAAGGTAGTATGCATGCATAAGCGTACCATCATATTAAACTAGCTAGAAAGATGTTGATCAAATGGAGCCATGGGTTAGATGCTTTGACCATCAAAAACTTTCACCACCATCACACAATTACTCGAAGAAGATGAAATTAGATAGAGGTATAGCACTAGGCTAAGGTAGAAAATCTAAATTACACCTACTCTTAAGATAAAATAAGATAATTTGATTGAATTAATTATCGTAGAATTTTTTATGGAGTACAATTCCACCATTTATATTAATGCATAGCAATCGCCCTTAAACATAATAAATGTCCACTTTGACATTTGCTTCCCACATCTGGCCTTCATTTATGGTGGTTCTAGTAACTAACAGCAGTTACCTTCTAACCATCAGATGATCATCCAGATCCACCAACTATTAGATCAATACTTATATTTATCAGCCTTAATCTATCCTTCATTGTCTTCAAACTATCTCAGCATGGCTTGAGTTGGTCATTTTTTCTTGATTTATCTTGTAACAAGATCTTTTGTATCTTGGAATGCCTTTAAGATTGGTCCATCTTCTCATGTGTGACGGCTAGTCATAGCTACCTTAGTCATTTGGTCTATGCATCCATATTATAGCCAAAAATTTCTCCTCTGGCCATCTTCCTCGTACTGGGTAGAATTTATTGTAGTCCAATCTGATCAAGCCCAACAAGAATCATACAACTCTCACCTACATGGCACTTGCCCATTTGCTACTTTTTAGATTATTGGGATATAATGTAAACAATACCCTCCACATCTCATTGGTTAATGATCAAGAGGCTAACAGAATGTTTGTTATCATTTTTTCAGTAACTATAGAATAAAAATCTCGAAATTTATGATCTTAACTAAGTACTACTCCATTTACCAAAGTATCTCTCCTCTTTCGTAAACCATCTGTACCTTTTCAATTCTTTTAAGCCTTTTGCTCTTGCCACATTTTTTTTTAAAGACTATTCTTATATATCCAAACGGTCCTCACATTGCTAGAAGGATCTTCCATATCTATAAGAATCTAGTTTCTCTCCACATTGATGAGGATTTAATTCATTTTCTATTGGAGCATGCCCTTTTCTAAATAGCTATGTATCTCTCTCTTCCTTTTAACCTAATATCTTCCCCTGATTTTCCTTTGATTGCCATGATGAGTGAGATCAAGCATTGGCTGGATGAACTTATGTATTCTGATCCTCTAATATCATCACAATTTAGAGCATCATCTCACACACATCTTATTGCTAAACTAGGATATCATCATCTTCAACATTTTATTGCAACAAGTCAACCTTTTTGCCATCGACCTTCAGTTGATCCTGTACCTGCACCTTTTTGGGCTAGTCTAAGCAGGCTCTTTATATTTTCTCTTCTATTAGATGCAAATACATCCAAGACCTTAACTCATACATTCATCTTACCTCTACTACCATTGATAATAAAATGTGGTGGTAGAATATTAAATTACCTTGAAGCTTTGGTGAGTCAATAATGGTGAAGGGTTATCGACCTAAATCAAAAGTGAAGTGAGCACCTTGAGTATCAACCTATTCGGCCCTATGCTTAATTGAATATAACAAAGTAACAAAGCCTTTTAGTCTCGTATCTTTTATATGCTTGTTTTCATCAACATTTGGCCTATCTTTCAGCGAATCAGGTCAATAGTCTTTAGTATATATGGGCCAAAATTATTATTATTAACCATTCATTAGCCAACCCATAAAAATTGGATCAAACCCCTTAGAGTAAAGCTAACCAATATCCATAAAGCATAACTCTTAGAAGAAGAATAGGCGAAGCTTGAACACAACAAGGAGAGATCTGATCCCAGGTGTAAGCCAGAAAGTAGTTAGATACTTATAGCTTTCTTTCCCAAGATAATTGCTTCCAATCTAATTTTATGAGCTCTTGAAATTGGGTGGAAAAGACTAAAAAGAGTTTTAAGAAAACTTTAGATTTAAAGTAGGGTGATATTTCTTTGTATTGGCCACTTAGCCAAAACTTAAACAAATGTACCCTTTATAATATATATAAAATATGATACTACTTATTTTTTTACTTTGAGATTGAGTTCATCATATTTCTAATTTTTCAATAGATCTTTATAGAATAGTGAGATCCATATTATCTATAATCTACATAAAGATCCTTCATTGTTTGAAGGATCAGACTCCATTCTTTATAGGGTCTCCACCTGAAAATGAGATGATACTGCTCCCGACATAAGACTTCTATGTGCATGATTTCTAAGCAAGGCATGACTTCTTTTGATGTGGTTGCCCCTAGTCTTTATGACTGCGAGACCGCCACACTGTCATCCATCCATAAAAGGATCGCTATTTTGCTCGATTGAAGTATATATGTACCTCAATCCAACATGACTTCTTTTGATAGGCCAATTCACTATCTTGAGTCTCTTGATCGATTAAGTCTATCATAGTCTGCATCATAACATGCTGTGATAAGGGACTCTACCCTTCCAAAACAGAAACAATTTCTCTATTTGCTTTATTATGAACTTTAAAATCTTCAAATTCCATTCTTCAAATAACTTTAATATGGCGACTATTTGACTCGAAAACATCTCCAACAAGTTGCACCTATATATCTCCAAATAGGTATGAAGTTGCATGACCTCTTTCAAAAGAAGATCTACAAGTAGAGGAGTCGTGATCCAAAAAAAGATTCCATCATATTCTTGGTGATATAAAGGTAAGATTCCATCAAGCATGCCAAAAAACCTATTATTTTTGTTTCCATCATATTTTGGGTGAACTATAGAACTCAAGATCCTAAAAAATTTGGTTCATTAGAGAAGGATATGATGCTGAAGAACAAAATTAAAATTCTAAATCGAATTTAATCTTATAATTTTCTGATCCAAATGGATCTCTAGCTGCTTTACCGGCTATTCCATTACATGATCAATACAAAGGCACAAACTTTTCATAATCAAGAGCCTTTGAGAAACAATGGAGTAATGAAGAGAAACTCTTGAATTCTAGAAAAAGGTGAGAGTTATCATTTATTCTATTTTTCTTCAAAATGGATATCTTTTACCGCCTTGTCGTTTTTACTTCTTTCAAATGAGATTAGGTGGTTACTAAAGTAACCATGCAACAGTTAGTAACCACCCAAAATTGTTGCATCATGGCATCCTATATACCAACATTTTCCACTCACATATGATGGGCTCAACTAATCTCCATCCATATTTTTATCCATTTATACTAGGCAAATAGACCATGCAACCAGCAAGTATATAAGAGCTTATTTATCATGCACCAATTAGAGATCATAACAGCTCATTGCTAAGAAATCAATATACTTGCTATATACCAAACTAATTTGTTACATCAGTAGTAATATCTCCAATCTCTCTATTAATAATAGCATTAGGAGCATGTTTGACTTTTTTTTTCACTACCATGTATTCATAATTATATCGTTCTCTCCCATGGATGACATAACTGATCGATCGGTGAATATATGTATGGATATAGAACAAAAATATAATCTTTCTTTTCTACTTGAGTCTTTCTATTTTAAATCGACAGCTTTCTTAGACTTACCCATCGAATTGAATCACACATGACCATTGGGGATACACTAAAATAGCAAACACTAAAATAAATTTAAGAAACAGTCGAAAGTCCTTAAGGATCCATTTGGTTGGGATATATTAGATTATGAGATAATTTGATAATTTTTGAGAATTATTTATCTAAAAAATAATTATGAAAAAAATAATTTTACTATGTTTCATTAGTGAAAAAATTACTCTGAAAAATAATACTAAAAAAAGATAATTATATTTGGTTGGAGATAAATCTATAAAGAAATATGGTCAAATTAAATATATGCTCTAACATAAAATAATTTTTTAATACTAGGATAGCATTATCATCTTCAATTAGTTTTTATGTAATAATTATAATTACATAGCCCTTTACATAATATCATCTCCATTTTAATTTTTTTGCAAAAGCTCTATATTGAATGAATTTGAAAAGATATTAGAATAAATTCAACGATTACATATAAACTTTATTGAGGATGTTTTGTTAAGTATGGATTATCATTACTCAAAAATTTATCAAATACCAATTTTTTTATGATATTATTTTATCTTTTCTCACTAAAAATAACAAAGTCTATATCCTTACAACTAAGAAAATTTTCTCAAAGTCTGCATCCTCTTGTTTGATTTAATTTTTCGCTACAAGGCGAGCCTTATACCTATCAATGGTTCCATCATCCTTGTGCTTGATCTTGAGAATCCATTTGTTCCTAATTGCCTTGCATCCAAGTGGAAGGTCTACAAGTTTCCAAACTTGATTTAGCTTCATGACTTCATTTCTTCTTCGACTGCTTTCTTCCATTGTTCTTTGCAGGGCAAGGTAGGGCCTCATGAGCTGTTCTAGATTCATCACTCTTTTATGGAGTGACTAATAAAATTTCTTCTTCAATTTCAAAACGACAGCGGGGTATGATCTTACAATTGCTTCTTCATAATTCAAATTCTTATGAAACAAATTCACTTATTCTATGACTCTCACTCGATTCTTGAGGTTAAGACATCTCTTCTTGTGTCTCAATTTATCGAAGATTGATATTATCTGATTCCTCCATTTCATATAAAAGAGTATTTTGGTCTATCTCACACCTCCTTGAAAAATTATTCTCAAAAAAAGTGACATCCTATGATTCAATTTCAGTCACACTTCTATCTGCCTATTCACATAGGAAGACAACCTTTCAAGTATCTCAAGTATTTGATAAAGATACATTTCTTTCCTCTTAAATCTAACTTTTATATTGATTAGAAGGATCATGAACATAGGCAACAAAACCCCAAGGTCTTAAATGACTTAGGCTAGGTTTCTACCCATCCATAGTTCATAACGTATGGAAGGGATTGATTTCAAGGATAAACGATTAAGTATATAGGCAACAATCACCAATAGAAGATTGGTAAATTTACTTGTGAAAACATAGATCTAACCATTTCTAAAAGAGTTCTATTCCTTCTCTTGACTATTCTATTTACTGAGGGATGCCATGAATAGTCAATTGTCTGATAATTTTTTTATCATTATATAACTCCTTAAATTATCCAAATACATATTCACGCACTCAATCAGTTCTTAAGATTTTTATTTCTTTTCTAACTACTTTAGACCTGTGAGAAATTAGATAGATATGACCATAACACATGAAATCATCTATAAATATAATGAAATATGAAGCCCCTTATCTTATTCTTACACTCATTGGATCACAGATATCAGAATGTATCAATTGTAATAAAGATTTGGCTCTAATTAGTTTACCAAATGATTTTCTAGCTATATTTCTAGCTAAACAATGCTAAAAAATAAGCTTTTCACTTTGGATAGTGACCCCAATAGATCTTTTCTTGCTAATCTATTCATTTAATCTTGCTCAATGTGACCTAATCTAACATGCCAAACAGTCATATCCATATTACTGTTGCTAGTAGAGGCATGTAATGAAAATAACCATTATCATAATTGTACATATAGTATTCAACATTCATGACCATAAAATCATTCATTACATAATCAAAACTATGATAAATAGTATCATTAAACAAATCCACACCATTAGATCTAAAGTTCAAATTGAAACCTAAATCTAGAAGAACAACTATAGAGATCAAATTTCATCAAATCTCAAGTGCATATAAGACATCATGTATGAGCAAAGATTGGCCACCATGCAAATCCAATTTGCAAGTGTCAATTCTTTTGACCTTAATTTTAGCATTATTTTTCACATAAGTCCATCTTGCTTCAGTTAGAATTTGACAATACCCTACAAATACTTCTTGATCTCTAGCTATATAATCTGTGGCTCATGAGTCTACAATCCACAAAGAATAAGATTCAGTAAGCAATACTGAGCTAGAAACATATATATTATATCAAGAAGTAAGATTAGGTGTTACTTTCTTTTGCTCAGAGCACTGACGAGTAAAATGACCTAATATGCCATAATTATAATACTTTGTCTTAGCCTTATCTTTCTTTCTCCCAAATTATTTACCCTTTTCTTATGGTTGGTCATGTTCTTTTAGGTGTAGGTCCACCTTCATTTTTTTTTCTTTTCTGTTCTAGTACCTTTTGCATTTAGAGTCCGAAATCTTTTGAAAGCTCGACTCAGCCACAAAGGCCTGTCCGAGAAGCCTCACTGCTACAAGACACTCATTTTAAGTTCCATATGGCAAGCAACATCAATGAAGGTCTTGATGTTTTCATTATAGATCAAATTGACTTTTCATATGCTCCCAATTATCAGGAACAGAATGAATCATAGCTTACACTTATTGCTCATCAAAAAAAATGGCCAGCTGACTTTAACTCAATAATCATGTTTGATATCTCCTTAGGTGTTGCTGAATTGTATGATTGGGGCACTTCTTATAAGTGTCAAACTTGATTAGTAACTATCTCAGTTTGGTCATTGATATACATCCAAACTTTTCTTTCAAGATATTCCATATGGCATAAGTAGTCAAATACTGCTTGTACTCATATAGCAGATCATCATTCACAAAGCTTACTAGAATGTTTCAAGCTATGGAATCCATCTTTTTCCAATCTTGATATGTCTCTTGGTCTCTCCACCTTTGAACAGAATAACGCACCTTTATCAGGGTATGTCATTTCATAGTGTATAGCCTCTAAGGCTTCTTGTTCTTAAGCACATATTAGATCTTCACATGCCAAATATTATAACTATCACCATTCAGCTTTTCACCTTTATTCAAGTCTGTGATAATATTTTTTAATGCCATAAAAAATCTAGTACATAGAGACATACATGTATAAAGTCAATATCCAAACACAATACATATTTAATTTGCCAATAATATAGAATAAATGTATGATAATTTAACATAAGATAGAGTCAAAAGTTCACTATGTTCCCAATCATCATCCGTTCCTAATATTTAAGTGTCACAAACTTAATCCTATTATAGCAAAATATCCATTCTAGATAAAAATATTGCAAGTATTCAAGTCATCTAGAACTTTCACTTGAAATAAGCATGCACCAAAACTAATGATAAATGCAATATATATGTTCAAATTTAAAGTTGCATGCCAAATAATAGATAGAATTTCATATATGAAAAAAATCCATCTATTACTTATCAAATGTATATTATAATAGTAAATAAATATTTATATTAATATATTTTAATAAAAGAACTAATAATGAAAGTATCGAATTCTCCTAGAAATAGACTCATTAATTTCTCTAAGGATATGCCTAGGTGTTATCTTTGGTAGGCATGAAGTAACTAAGTCAATATGCCTATGATGGCAAAAATTTGGGCTTAATGAGAGGGCTATTGATCTGATGATGTTCCTCATCATTTGTTCTTCCACAAAAACTTTCATTGATCAAGAATATATTTTATATGGTCTAGATGGCCTCCAAAAATGATCTAACAGATATTGCCAAAGGTCGGATAGAGTGCCTCATAATATTAAGAATCTTTGATCCTCACTTGTAACAAGTCCCACAAATATAATATTTACATCTTTTCATTGACTGTTTTAACATGCTCAATCATGTCAATATTGGGTTTCATCCTATATATATTCAATTGTCTCATCATTTTCCAACCCATGTCCGCTGTTCTAGTGTTCTTATGGCTATGGGACATCTGCATACAATTATTCTTTTTTATAACAAATAAAGTAAAATAAATATTAGGAAAAAAATGATATAGGTATCCAAATGTCAAGATAAAAGATTAGACACAAATTTTACTATTCTACTTCTATTATCTTTAACAATCTTTCTATTTATTGTGTGTATGTATTATTTTTAAAAAATATGACACCACTTTGGCTGAGTGGTCAAAGGTGTTGATTTTGGGCTCTGATCTCAAATCTCACAAAAAGCCTTTTCACCTTCACCACCATCTTCTTCGGCCTTTTTTCAGATTTTATTCATTTTAGTCCTTAATGTTCAATCTTTAATATCTCCCTTTATCAATGTTCAAAAATTTTGAATTATATATGTATTTAAAGCTCTTGACATGCTCTTTCTAGCCATATAAATTTTGAAATCTAAAACTAAACCAACTTTAATTATGCCCATTTTAATGTTATGATTTTAGATGTTTGAAACCTTAATTTCTCTCAAATGGCTTATCCGATTACTATAAAATTTTGTAGGTATAAATGACATATCATAAACTATTTTATACAAAATTTATATCCTAATTTATAGTGTATAGTAAGATACGAGTTTTTCAATCTATAATGCAAAGTTACATGCAAACAACCAATTAATCATAAAAATTATTCACTAATCAGTTATTAACATACTAAATCATGCTAGAAAATAGCCTAAATTACTTCAAAACCAATGAAGAATGAAATTAAAATTTTAAATCAAATCCAATCTTATAGATTTCTGATCCAAACATATCTGTGACTGTTTATCGACAGTTTGCAGTATGATCAACATAAAGACACTAACTTTTCACAGTCTAAAAGCCTCTGAGAAATAATGAAGTAATAGAGATAGACTCTTGAATTCTAAAAATGGAAGAGAGTTATTTTTGTTCTATTTTTCTTCGGAATGTATATCTTCTCGCTGTCTTATAGTTTTTATTTTTTTAAATAAGGTTGGTGGTTACTAAAATAACCGCCCAAAACTATTGCATCATGGGCGTCCCATATACCAATATATGCCAAGCTTGCTTCAAAAAAGGATAGATATGAGTGTGAGTGTGCCACCAATAGATTAGGTAAAAGATGTTGATCAAAGGGAGGATGGAGAGTAGTGTGGTACCTTAGCCTTCGAAAACTTTCACCACCATTACATCATTTCTCGAAGAAGATGGAATTGGATAGAAGTACAGTACTGAACTATGGTAGAAAATCTAAGTTATATCTACTCCCAAGATAAAAGATTGAGATAAAGATAGAGGCAATTTAATTGAATTGATCATTGAAGAGTCTTTTTATAGAATACAATTCCACCATTATAGAATATATAATAACTTCTCTTGAACACAACAAATGTCCATTTCGATATTTGCATCCGATGTCTAATCTTTACTCCTAATGGTTCTGGTAACTGATGCTGTTACCTTCTATTCACTACACGATCATCAAGATCCACCAACTGCTAGACCAATATTCATATTTATCAATCTTGATGGATTCTTCACTATCTTTGGACTATCTCTACATGGCTTGTGTTGGCCATCTTTCTTGATCACCTTGCAGCAAGATCTTCTATATCTTAGAATGCCTTTAAGATCGATCTATCCTTTCTTATATTTTGGCTTGTCATGGTTATTTTGATCATTCAATCTACCCATCTATATTATAGCCAAACTTTCCTCCTTAGGCCGGTCTCTTCGTATTTGGTAGAATTTATCATAGATGAGTCCCATTAAGCTTGGCAAGGATGATGCAACTCTTAGGTACATGATGATTGCTCATTTTTTTTTGTAGTTTTTAAGATATGGTATAAATAAATATAAATTATAATATAATGTAAGAATATAGTAATATATTATTATATTACTATAACAATATAGTGCAATATAATAATTTAATAATGTATTGTAAGATAATATAGCATAATATAATGTATCTATTATTAGTTTGTAATTATAATAAAATATTGTGACATAAAGTGTACAATTGTTATTATTATCGCATATTGAAATATTATTACACAATATAATATTACTATAACATGTGGATGCAATATTATTATTTTAGTATAATTATAATAGTATTATAAATATTGTTTATGGGTATTTTGGACACTATATAAAATTTATTGAAGTAAAAATAGCTTCTTGATATTTGCTAGAAAGCACTTTTAGGAAAGAAGCACCAAAATGGAGCTTTATCCAAGTAAATATTTTTTAATATTTTTAAAATCAAAAAATATTTTTAGTTTTTCATCGAACACCATTATACAGCCCAAAATATTTTTGGAGAGCCGAAAAGTATTTTTTTGCTCTCTAAAAGTATTCTAGAATGGGACCTAAGTGTAATCAACATCAAAAGATTAGCTATTGAGTTGAATCATAATATTTTATATTATTCTTATAAATATGAATATTAATATAAGTATGATTATCTAAACAAATATGAATATTTTATTATAAATTAAATATTTATTTAAATATATTTTTTAATACTTTTAGTATTGGTAAGAGTATATATTCAATTATTACATAAATTATCTAATTAAAATATTCATTACTTATTGAGTTAATGAGCTTATTATCTAATTTCTTTTTCTTTATAAATTCAGAAAGTTAGTCATAAATAGAGGTACTGTTATGGCATCTCATTAGAAGCGAGCACCAACAAAACTAGCATAGCTTAAAAATAGTATTACTACCATGATATAATATTTGGAAACATGTTATAAATTTTAATTTAATTACTATTTAAAAATAGTTGATGTAAGACCCCTGTGACTAATAATTATAACTATTTTTGGTTAGTTTGGATATATTAATTTTGAGAATTCGAAATGCAAATTTTAGCCATATTACCAGGAGTGTCCGATCTATGGCTAGGCTCAATCTCCTACTAAGGTGGAGGTCAGTCACCTTTCAACATGGAGATAGCCTTTGTTGGAGTAAAATTATTCATTCTTCAGAGACACCTATAAGGAAGTCCACTTATCGAAGATCTTTTGATGAGGAGATCCTTCAATATTTAAGTCAGTTGGAGCTTCAACAAATAGTGAAATCAAAAATAGAAAAAATGATAAAGTTCTAGGTACTGTTTTGTGAAAAAATTACTTAGATGAGGGTCCTCTTTATCCCCTTCATATAGAGGAGTAGCTATATGTTACCACTAAGCTCGGTAATGGTTTCAAAAAATTTGTATCCATTAGAGATAGTGGGTTAGTCATTATGCATGTCAGGTGTGGGTGAGGGTTACATACGTTATCCAGGAGGATCGTATGTAGTAGTTAAGCCCATATGTATGTGATTAGGAGAAACAACCTCGAGATCTTAGAATAGGTACTTGGCTTTGATTATTTACTGAGCTGATTAGTTATCATCACTTTCTGAGGCCGGTTAGTCATATACTATTGATCGAGCTAGCTCTTTGGTGTATCATCGCACTATGTCCGAATGGACCTAGATCTTCATGTCGAGGAGGTGAGAGGTTGCCGACAATGTCATTAATGCTCATGAAAGTCTTAGTCAGATTTCAACTCAAGATTCATCCTTTGCAACCCATCTTTATGGATTTAGACCTCATCATTGAAAGGGGCTTTTGGTGACTCGGTTGGCATACAATCGATGTGGGACTTTGGTCAAATCCGAAGTCAATCAATCCTTTTGGTTAGTTGATCCTATAATCGGTTGGTGTCCAGGCTCGAGATTGATTATCATTAGAGATCTTATTTCTGTGTAAGTCAAGGTCATCCTAGGATTCTCTGATCTCTATGCTCCTCCTTCACTAGGGCAATTGTCGAATAATAGAGAATCACCTCCTTACCATATGACCGAGCTATTTTGGTCAAAAAATGGCTTACTCTCCCAATACCTAATCCCCCACTCTCAAGTTCGAGGGGCATATCAACTCAAGCAAATAGAGTAGTTAGGCAAAGAGCCATTTTTGATGTTGAAAGTTTCCAAGACGACATACCTTCAGATTAAGGCCATGCTTCCATACTTCTACCATTGTATGGAAGGTTCTGGATTTGAAATTTATGATATTTATGATGACTCTTCAGTTGAGATGCTATGATCATGAAGGCATGAGAATCAAGGCAGCACACTGAAATAATTTGATCCAAAGATCCCTTGGATATTGCTGCGGCTTATGATTGATTGACATATGGCACAGCGCACATCTCTACAGTTAATGTGAATTATTGCACCAATTCTATGGTGGACATGTATCAAGATCTCAGGTCAGTATGTCGAACTATTACTCTGATTTGAGCCATCAGTGGTGGTATAATAGGGTTTCTCCTTCTCTCTCCTTATATTTTCAATTGCTTGCCATTAGAGAGAACCTGCTGCCATCAAAAAAGCCTCAACCGTCCATTCGTGCTATTATCGAGGACTAAGCTCAAGTTCTCTCAATGTTGCTAGTTGATTTCTCATTCCTTTCCTTTGCTTCCTTGTATTTCCTCTCTACTTTCAAATTTTCTCTCTTGATTTTTTTGTGTTCCTTCTTTCTGCCCTTAGTTCCATTTTTCTTGCATTTTCTTTTGATTTCCTATCCTTTTTTGATCTCTTATGGTTTTTGATGGTAGTGAGATTCAAGGTGAAAGTCTTTGGGCTGGTCGAGATCCTTGGTCGGCTCCTCCTTAAGTCAGGCCGAAGTGGTGCATCGGGCCGCTGCCGCTTTGGGCTCCCTAGCTCAATTCGAGTCTTCTGGATCTACTTGATTGAGCAGTCTCTAGTGTAGACCTACTCGTGACTAGTCTATCCTCACTAAGTTTGATTTGGAAAGGATTTGGGCTCAATTTTGTATCTCGGATCAGTTTCAATTGAAACTTTCTAATCGGATCAGTCAGATTACAAATCCTCTTGAGGGTCACCTCGGGTTTATAAGGAATCCCTCCGAGCTAGACATTATTTTCCTTTCATCTTTTCTTTGCTAATGTTTTTGACTTATACCATATTGTTTTAGCTCAAGTCAATCCGAACAATGTTCAGATGATCATTATTTTCATTCTGTTATGCAATCTTCTACAAATTGAGCCGAGGTGCTCCCTCTTTCGAGCCCTCTTTATCTTGAAGAGACACCTTCGATAGTACTTCTCTCCTTGAGGAGGCTGCTAGTTGGTCAAGGGGTTGCCTTCTTCAATCCACAATCGAAAAAGTTGTTTCTCTTTTATTTTCTCCAACCTCCCATGGGACTTCAGCTATATCTGGAGTCATCCTCAAGTTTTCTGAAGTAAGAGAGCTAAGCCACTCCTCGAAGATAATGAGCACTACCACATGGTGTGCAATGTCGAGGTGCCGCTACTGAAGGAACTCCTAATTGAGTAAGCTCTTACGATATTGGTATAAGCTCAGTGTGTGCTCAAGGTATGACCGATCTCTCTAATTTGTATGTTTGCATTTCTACTTTTGAGTCTTTAGAGTGTATTGACTTCTTATGCTCAGTATTGTAGCAATGAGGCCCACTCTAGAATCCTTGAGGTCTGCTCTAAAGAAGAGGTTGGGCTCTTCTGATGAAGGGGATTCTTCATCAAAAAGAAGAAGTAGAAGGTGACGGCTCCACTGCCTACACCGACTCTAACTTTGGAGACCTCCAGCATTGAGTTGGTCAAGGTTGACAATGAGCTAAAGGCCATCACCACGATCCCCTTGAGGTTGGCATTATTGACAGGATTGGATTTTCCCTTCTGATCGTAGATCGCGGAAGCAGCAAAGATGAAAGAAAATCTTGATGGTGGATTAGATCAGGCCTAGAAGAATCCTAGGTGTGGGAAGAGGAGAGGAGAAACATGAAAGAGGGAGAGAGAGCAATTAGGGAGAAAAGGCTTCTATTCTTATTCCATTCCCTCAAAATCATATACAAAATTGTATATATATATGGTCAATTTGAACCAAACCAAAACTCCCCTAGCTAACCCAATTTGATACAATTTTCAAGTTCATGTACACCCATGTCTTGCCTTGCACACCCATTAGACTAAACCCCTAGTCTAATCCTTGGATTAGCTCTTTAAGACCTCTAAAATCAAGATATTAAGTCACTAGAATTAAGCCCAATTCTAGCTCAAATCAGAATCCCAAAAAGGTTCTGTCCATGCCATCGAGCCGGCTCTGTCAAGGTTCGAGTTAGTTCTGGCATGTCTAATCCATAGCATACCGAAACACTGCCTTCTATCCCACTATTCGAGTCGGCTCTATCAGGGTTCGCGTCGATTCGATCTAGATCCGAGCCAGTTCGACCTATAATCAAGCCAACTCAATAGCTGTATCACCCACTAGTGTCAGAATATAGATCTCTGTCTGCTGTCTGAGCTGGCTCTCTCAGAGCTTGAGCCGACTCGACTGCTGGCTGATGCTCCTGATGCTTCCTTCATATCTTATCCTTTCCTCTTCAGTTCTCAAGGCTTGGAAGCACCACACCTGAGCTCACAATCTCCATCTTGGTGCTCTCAAATCCTTGTGAACTCAGTCCTATCAACCAGTCCTATCAGTGCCACACAATAGCGAAAGCTATCTCATGGAAGTACTTTCGTGAGTACATTAGCTGGATTCTCCTTGGTGTGAACCTTTACCAGCTCCACTTCACCATCTTCCATAAGCTCTCTGATCTGGTGATACCTGATGTCAATGTGCTTCATCCTTGCATGATAAATGAAGCTCTGTGTAAGCAACAAAGTACTCTGATTTTAGAATGCACTCTGACAGCCTCCTATGGAAAGCCCATCTCCAAAGCCAAGCCCTTCAACCATAGAGCTTTCTTCACTGCCTCTATGACGCCAATGTACTCTACTTCTATAGTAGACAAAGCCGCTATGGGTTGCAAGTAAGATCTCCATGAGATTGGACCTCCATACAGGCTAAACATAAAATCTGTCATTGAGCGCCGAGTGTCTACATCTTCATCAAAATCTACATCTACAAATCCCTCTATAACCCTCTGAGCCTTTTTGGACATGTTGGAGTATCTATCAGTACTTTCTTGCTGATCATAGTAAATACCAACTCCAACTATACCAACCAAATATCTGAAAATACCTTTCAGTGCTCTCCAGTGTATCCTGCTAGGCTACGCCATAAATCTACTCATCTGACTCACTGCATGGGCTATATCCAGCCTACAACACATCATAGAGTACATAACACTCTCCACACCAGAGGTATATGGTACTCTCTCCATCTCTTAAGCCTCCATCTCAGTCTTTGGCGACATAGCCTTCGAGAGTCTGAAGTGCCCAGCAAGTGGCAGTTCTGTCGGTTTCGCATTCTTCATCCCATATCTCTCCAAGATCTTCCTTATGTAGCCTCCTTAAGATAAGTGCAATAGCTCTTTGGATCTATCCCTACTGATCTCCATACCTAGAATCTTTCATGCAGACCCCAAGTCCTTCATCTCAAAATCTCGAGATAGCTTCTTTTAACTCCTGTACAACTTCTTTACTCTTGCATGCAATCAACATATCATCTACATACAAAGTAAATATACCCTAGATCCATCGTCCAGAGATCTAACATACACATACACATGGGTCATAATCACACTTGAAAAGATCAATGCTCTTCACATAAGTTTCAAATTACTTGTACCACTGTCTAGGAGATTGTTCAATCCATACAGTGATTTTTTCAGCAAATAAACCATTTCATCTGACTCAGGTTCTCTAAACCCCCTTGGCTGCTCCATATAAATGCTCTTCTTCAAATGACCATAAAGAAAAGCCATCTTCATATCCATCTACTCCAATTTCAGATCCTATACTGCTATAATGCTCAATAGTACCCTGATAGATGTATGCCTGACGATTGGAGAGAATACCTCTGTATAATCAACTCTTTCTCTCTGTGAGTACTCTTTGGCTACTAGCTTAACCTTATACATCACTCCACCTTACTCTGAAGGTACCTTTTTTTTGGTATAAACCTATTTGGAGCCAATGGGTCGAGCATCCTCCAGTAAATCCACCAACTATCATGTCCGATTCTTCTTGAGAGACTCCATCTCCTCCATCATGACCTATATCTATGACTCCTGATTTGGACTCTCCATGGCCTCCTCAAAGATCTTTGAATCATCATTAATAGTGATGAGAGCATAGAAATCATCTCATTAATGCCATATCTGATCGGTTATGAACAGCGCGTTTCGGCTTATGCAGTGCCACTCTCCTTGCTGTATCCTGCAAGTCTGCTGCCTGTGGCTGTCTCTGCACTTTCTCTCAGACAATATTCTCTCCTCACTGATCTTTCATAGGTGTATGACCATGCCTTCCTAACTCCACCTCAAACTGAACATGTTTTAAGCGTAAAGTTGAAGGCAAATCACCTGACTGCGAGTGCTGTTCACTACTGTCCCGAGCTGTCTTTCCTGCTCCATCCACATTTTTTGACCTCCTCAAGATGCTTTTTCATCAAAATCATATTCTTGCTGATGACATACCTTTGAAAATATGAATCTCATAGCAAGTAACCCTTCACATCTGTAAGATACCCGATGAAGATCATCTTCTGTGACTTCGGATCCAACTTGCTCCGTTCAGCTTCCTCCACCAAAGTATAAGTCGAACAACCGAACATCTTCGATGATCAAACTCCACCTTTTTTCACTCCAAACTACCTCTGAAAGTCCTCTATTGAGTGATCTATTGGGAGACTTGTTAACAAGAAAATAAGTAAATATTAGAGCATCACTCTAAAAAGACTTGGACAGTGATGCTTGCAGCCTTAAACTCCTGATCTTTTCAGTCAGTGTTCGGTTCATCCTCTCTACGACACCGTTCTGCTGAGCGGTAATCCTCACTGTGTAATGGTGCTTGATATCATTTTTCTCACAGTACCTCCTGAACTCTAGGCTTGTATACTCCCTCCATTATCAGACCTTAAATACTTCACTGGCTACCTATTTCTTCTCCACCTCAGCTCTCCATACCTTAAATCGAGCAAATATCTCTAATTTTTCTTGATCAGATACATCCAAACTCTTCTGAAGAAGTCATCTATAATAGTGACAAAGTATCTAGCTCCATCCCAAGTTACAACATGTGTCGGTCCCCATACGTCTGAGTAAACAAGCTCCAAAACAACTTCACTTCGCTTGAAACTACAAGCAAACTTTATCCGATGCTGTTTACCATAGATACAAGGCTCACAAAGGTCATCATCTTCTTTCTTGAGTGCTGAAATCAGTCCTCTCTTACTCAATTCTGTGAGCCCCTGGTCACTCATATGACCCATACGATAGTGCCATAGCTGGTAAGCAAGCTGCTCCTCCTGTGATGCTACAGAAGCCTTGCACTATTGGTAACTACTGAGCCTTCCATCCTATACAGGTTATTGCTCAGTCTTCTCTCTTTCATCACTACTAAACCACCCTTGGAGATCTTCAAACAGCCACTCCCCAGCTAACAACTGAAAGTATATCCCTGCTTCTCAAAGTAACCCAGGGATATCAAATTCTTCTTCAATTCTGGCACATGCTTCATATTGGTAAGTATCCGTGTGACTCTATCATATATCCTCATCCTGATAGCACCAACACCAACCAATCTACATGGGTGATTATCTCCAAGACTCATACTGCCACCATCTGATTTCTCATCGAAGGCAAACTAATCATGATGTGCAATATAATAGTGGGAACATACTGAATCAAGTGTCCAATGACCATCAAACTCTACTGCCCCATCTGATACTATCAGTACATCATCTTCACTATCTTCAAATGATAGAGCACCACTCCCATTAGTCGATCTAACCTTGTCCTTTCTCTTCTCATTTTTAAGAATTGGGTAATTTCTCCTTAAATGACCAGGCTAATGACACTTGTAGCATTTTATAGTCTTCAAATTTTTTCGAGACTTCGATCTGTCTTTAGACTTATCTTGAGTCCTCTCCTTAGATTTTTTTGCCTCTCATTCATAGCAAGCACTTCTGAGTTAGGGCTACCTTTATATAGCTTCTCTTACTGCTCATTTGATTTGAGAACTCCAACCACTTCTTCAAAATTTAGGATCTCTTTTTCATACACCAAAGTAGTGATGAGACCATCATAAAAAACTAGCAATGAGCACAATAACAGGAGAGCTCTATCTTCCTCATCTATCTTCACATCAAGGCTCATGACATCCAAGCAAACTTGATTGAATTTCTGGATATGGGCAATCAGATCTCCTCCTTCGGATATTCTCAAACGATACAGTTGCTTCTTCAACCACAACTTGTTTGTCATATTCTTGCCCATGTATGTGTTCTCAAGCTTCTTTCAGAGTCCTTTCAGTGTGATCTCTATGCTAATCTCAGGCAAAATCTCATCAGCAAGGCACATTCTAATTATGCTAAAAGTTATTTCCTCCAATTTCTCTCAATCTTCAACAAAATTTTTTTCAGATCTATCCCTAATCAAGACATTGTAAAATCTATTCTGAATTAATAGATCCTTCATCCTTTGCTACCAAAAGGTGAAATTTTTTATGTCATCAAACTTTTTAAAATCTGTCTTAAGACTACTCGACGCCATTCCATACATATTTCAATTCCAACATAAGGAATACTCATAAATCTATATAATTCTGGATAAATAGGATAGATTACACAAGATCAAGGCAAATCTTATCCAAATCAGGCATCCAAGACTTTTTCTCCATCAGATCTAGCTCCAGAGCTCTGGTGCCAATTGTTGACAGGATCGAATCTTTTCTTGCTGATCGTAGATCGCAAAAGCAGTGACAAGATGGGAGAAAATCTTGATGACAGATCAGATTAGATCTAGAAGAACCTCAGGTGTGAGGAAGAGGAGAGGAGAAAATTAAGAGGGAGAGAGAGAGCAATTAGGGAGAAAGGCTTCTATTCTGATTCCATTCCCTCAAAATCATATACAAAATTATATACATATATGGTCAATTTGATCCAAATCAAAAATTCTCTCAGCTAACCCAATTTGGTATAATTTTTAAGCTCATATACACCCACGTCTTGCCTTGCACACCTGTTAGACTAAACCCCTACTCTATTCTTGGATTAACTTCTTAAGACCTCCAAAATCAAGGTCTTAAGTAACTAGAATTAAACCTAATTCTAGCTCAAACTAGAATCTCAAAAAGATTCTATCCATTCCATCGAGCTGGCTCTAGCATGCCTGATCTGCAGTGTATCGAAATACTGCTTTCTGTCCCGTTATTCGAGTTGGCTCTATCAGGGTTCGAGTTAACTCAGTCTGGATCCAAGCCAGCTCGATCTATAGTCGAGCCAACTCGATCTATAGTGAGTCAACTCGACAACTGTGTCATCCACTGGTGCTGGAAACACATCTTTGTATCTACTGTCTGAGCTAGCTCTTTCAGAGCTCGAGTTGACTCGACTACTGGTTGATGCTTCTGATGCTTCCTTCATATTTATTTTTTCTCATCAATTTTCAAGACTTGAAAGCACCACACTTTAGTTCACAGGCATCACTAACCTCCTTTGATTCGAACTAGGCTCAAACCCGATGGCATGTTGGGGTCGCTCTCCTCTGTCGATGGTTATTTCATCGATGAGGACCATGCCATCCCTTAATGCTCTGAGTTCTTCATGAACTCAAGATGGGCCTCTTTGTCCAGGATCAAGGAGGAGCTCGTTACTTTGATGAAGACCATCTAGAGGTCAGACCTCAGATTTCCAAATGATCGGCTCACCTAGGAGTTGATGCATCTAGTTCTTCTATCGACCGACTAGTCGGCAAGCAAAGCTCATCGCACGGATAAGGTGGTGAGCTCAGGCTATACTGGACTCCTTTCAATGAGTTCTTTTTTTGTAGTATTTTTGATTTATTCCAATCCTCTTAACCTAAACATCTCTATCTTTTTTTCCTCTAGCTCATTCATGACTTTGTCATGCTTAGCAAAGGAGTCCTCAGCTTCCGCAAGTTGAGGTGAGAGCTAGAAAGAGACACCCACTCTATGAAGAGGCAGGTGAAGGCTACCAAGGAGAAAGTGAAGAAGGCAGTTGATGAGGCTTCTCAGGCTCGATCCAAGCCCTCAACAATGTGGGAGCGCTTGAGGGAAGGTCACTATAGAAAGGGCTACAGCCTACATCCAGCAAGAGAAAGTCGTTGAGCTAGAGAAGAAGTTGGCGGCTAGCAACATAGCTCGAAAATAGGTTAAGGAGAGGATCGAGGTGGTCAGGGTGAGGGCCGTTGTGAAGAAGTCAGCGGCAATTTACGACACCAAGATTTGGGTTGTGGAGGCATACAAGGCCACTGAAGCCATCGAGGTAGAGATCGTCGAGGGCTCAACGTCAGCCTTCACCATGGACTTCAACCTCTGTAAGGCGTGGATAGCTCAACTCTTCCCTGAGATCAATATAAGTCACTTGAACTCTGAGGAAAGCAAAGATGAGGCTGTGGAAGATAAGCCAAATGTTGGCCCTACTTTTAGGACTGAGGAAGATGGTGTAAATGTTGGCTCTGAATCTGAGGCCACGCCCAAGGCCACGCCCAAGGTTCTTCCATCGAGCATGAGGTTGAGGAAGATGGTGAAAATGTTGGCACCACTCTCTCTCTCAAAGTCATGCTCATTGTTGACATCATCGTTGAAGTCATCCTCAGGTCCGTCCTTGAAGCCGAAGCCATTCCGGACCTACCACTGAAGCTGAAGCCAAAGTTGAGGTGGTGTCTTCCACTATGGAGGTCCCTTAGGGTTTTATTTCTTTGTAGTTTTTTGCTTTCCTTTTATAATCTGACTTCTTTTTTATATTCGAAGTACTATGTAACTGATGTCCCACACTCAATGAAATGAAGTTTCTTTCGTTCCATCTATTGTTCATGTGCTTTGCTTTTGTTGTTTTGATGTCGTAATAGACTTTTTACATTGCGACTGAAGTAGATCCAGCCTTAGATCGATGTCGACATGCATCTTGACTTAGTAGCTCTTTATTAAGTTGGAGTAGCTCTAGTTGGGATCTTTATAAGTATAGGTTTCTAGCTAGGGCAAGAGCCTCTTCATAGTCATAAGTCCTTTTGTAGCCGAAGCTAAATATCTGTAGTCGATTTCGATCAAGACTGAAGTCTTTCAAGCTTGGGAGTTTCTGATCTCAACTTTTTGAAGTCCTAACTTGGGCCAGGGTGTCTCCTAGTAGTTGGTCTTGTCTGAGCACATATTTAGAGATCTTTGTCAGAGTTGGAATATCTCCAAGAGGTCGGTCCACTGAACAAGTTAAAGAGATCTAAGTCGAAGCACAATATCTCTATATAGTAGGTGATCTCCCATTCATTCATTTAGAGATCTCAGCTAGAGCCAGGGTGTCTCTAGGAGGTGGTTGAATCCTGACCTTAGTTGCTTCTCTTTTATTAAGAGATCCTAGTCACAGTCGAGGAATCTATTATGAGGTCAGTTTGATCCAGATCTGCATTACTTTACAACTTGTCCACAAAAATCCTGAAAGAGATTGAAAAAATAATTATTTTATTAATATTTTCAATTGTACAAGCTTGAAAGCTTACTTATAGTACATCCTGAGATTTTCGACATTCCAAATCTGAAGGATAGCCATGCCATTGAGTTCCCCAAGCCTATAGGCTCCATGTCAGGTAACTTCCAAGATTCAATATGGGCCCTCCTAATTGAGAGATAATTTATCCTACTTAGTTGGTTTGGAGGCTTCTACTCGATAAAGTACAAGGTCACTAGGTCAGAAGGCTTTTGATTTATCTCGAGCATTGCAATATCGAGCCACCCATTATTGGTATGAGGCCATCATGATGCAAGCTCATTTCTTATCTCCTCCAACAAGTCAAGGTTTGCTCAAAGTTGGTCCGAGTTGGTTTGCTCATCATAGTTCTCAACTCAGATCGATGAAAGACCGATCTTAACCAAATTACAGCTTCGGTCTCAAAAGCGAGACTGAAGAATATCTCTCTAGTAGGAACTTGAGTAGTTTGGTAGGCCCAGAGGACATTATGTAGTTTCTCGACCCCAAGTCTTTTGGCTGACCCAATCTTTATCTTTAGATCCTATGAATAATTTGGTTAATTATGTCAGCTTCTCCATTGGATTGAGATGTTCAATCGAGGAGAGCCTATAGTTGATGTGGAGCTCTGAGCAAAATTTTTAAACTTTGGGTTGTTGAATTGTTGCCCTATGATAATGGCTTGGGGCAATTCAAATTAGTAGATAATTGACTTTTAGATGAAGTCTCAGACCTTCTTGTTGGCAATTGGTGCAAATGGTTCAGCTTCGATCCTTTTCGTAAAGTAGTTGATCATAACAATAAAGAATTTTCTTTATCTGGTTGCTTGCAAAAAAGGATCGAGGATATCGATTTTTCATTATGCAAAAGGCGAAGATGCAAAGATCGATGTGAACTCTATTGTAGGTTGGCACTAAATATTGGTATATCTCTAGCATTGATCGCATCTCCAAATAAGTTCAATGGCATTTTGTTGCAAGATCGGCCAATAGTATCCTTATCGGAGCACTTTGTATGCCAGTAACCTATCTTCTAGATGATCTCCATAGATGCCCTCATGTATCGAGGGGTTTAAAGCTTGATCTTCTGAGCTTTAGTTAGGTTGGTAAGAAGGTTACCATCAAGAAGAAAATTTATGAGTGTATCCACCCAACTCAACTCGAGTCGACCTACAAGATCATAAGCTGCTCCTCTATGCTGGACTTTTCCAAACGCTCAAGGAAGACTCTTCTTTTGAGTTCATTATGGCCCGTGGTAGTTAGATGATAGAGCATGTCTTCTTGAATATTTTTATTCTCGGTAGCTACTGAACTTCAAAAGTTTTGAACATCGAGTAGATTTCTTTGATCTTCTGGAGGTATTTGATTATTGTTGGCTCTTGAGCTTCATATTCTCCTTATATGTGGCCGACGATCAATTGTGAGTAGGTGAAGGCCTTGAGTTTACCTACTCTGAGCTCTTTGGTGATGTTGAGGTCAGCAATTAATACCTCATACTTGACTTCATTGTTGGAGGTCTTGAAGCTAAACTAGAGTGCATGTTCAATGACTACTCCCTCTGGGCTTGTGAGAATGAGACCGGCTCTACTACTTCATGAGTTGGAGGCACCATCAACATGCAAGATCCATTGAGGTCCCATCCTCCTACATCTAGAACTTTTCTGGAGTTGATTCTTCCTCCAAAATAGTGCATTCAATGAGAAAGTTTGCTGAGACCTAGGCCTTTATAGATGGTCGAGGTCAGTAGTCGATGTCGAGCTCGTTGAACTTAATTATCCATATTGTCATTCTCTATAAAGTATCAGGCCGTTGCAAGATGGCTTTCAATAGTTGTCAGTCCAAACAACCATTGTGTGAGCCTAGAAATATGGTCAGAGTCATCGTATCAAAGTGACGAGGAGGAGGACCATCTCTCAGCTCTAGAGTACTGGATCTCTATATCTTGCAGTACTTTGCTGGCATAGTAAATTGATTTTTCAATCCTTCTTTCTTCTCAGACTAGCACCAAGCTCACTATAAGAGGTGAGGTAGTCAGGTGCAGGTATTAGATTTCACCTATGCTTGACTTAGACAACAGTGGGGTGGTCCAAGATATTTCTTGAGATCCTTGAAGGTAGTTCAATATTGGTCCATCTAGTTAAAGTCCTTCATTTGTTGTAGGACTTGAAAGAAGGAAAGGCACCTTTCAACCAATTTTGAGATAAATCAAGTGAGGGCAACTATCCTCCTACAAGGCATTGCACATCCTTTTTTAAGATCGGATGCTTCACTTCTAGGATGGGATGGATTTTCTCTGGATTCTCTTCGATCCCGTGCTGCATCACCAAGAACCCTAAAATTTCATGAGGTGACTTCAAAGGCACACTGCATTGGGTTAAGCTTTATCCGATGCCATCTCAACTCTCCAAAAGTTTCTTCGAGGTCGGCTATGTGCCGATCAACTTCGATACTTTTATCTAGCATGTCATCGATGTAGATCTTTGTATTGTGATCAATTTAGTTTTGAACACCTTACTGACAAGGCACTGGTAAGTTGCTCCTATATTTTCAAACTTTTATTAATGATAAATGCTATCTTCTCTTCATCCTCAGGTGCCATTTGAATCTAGTTGTATCTCGAAAAGACATCCGTAAGACTCAAAAGCTTATGTACTGAGGTGGCACCTATGAGCTGGTCAATCCTCAATAGCGAAAAGATGTCCTTCGGATAAGTTTCGTTGAGATCGGTATAGTCAATGCAGATACTCCACTTGTCATTAACTTTCTTCACCATTATGTATTGGACAGCCACTCGAGGTAGTGAACCTCTTGGATGAAGTTCGCAGCTAGAAGTTTATCCACCTCCTTATCAATCGTCCATTGCCAGTCTGGAGCGAAGCTCCTTTCTTTTGCCGAACTAGGCAATGCTATAGGTTGACATTCAACCAATGAACAATAATATCAAGAGGTATATCTGACATGTTGAAGGCTGACCAGACGAAGATGTCAGCATTGACTCAGAAGAGTTTTTATAACTGATCTTATAGGTCTGATGTTAGTATTATCCTAACCTGAATGATTTTGCTTGGATCTTCCTCCTTTAATGGCACTTATGCTAGCTATTCCATGGCTTATTATAGACCTCCTTGAGCTCTTCTCAGTGGTCATGCCCCTTAACTGGGAGAAGAGCCATCAAAATGGGCCGTGGCCCATGGGCCGGCCCATTTAGGCCCTTAAAATAGTAGGACCAGACTAGTATTTTGACAGTCCATTTAACAAAGAGCTTTCTAGCCTAGCCCATTTATAGCCCGACCCATGAAGGGCTAGCCCATCTAGCCCACAGGCTGGCCCGTTTATTTTTTTTAAAAAAAAGAGGCACAATTTTGATGTAGATCTAGTTTGATTTGTTTTGATGTATTTTGTTCTTCTTGTTATTCCTCTTTCTCATATACTAATACCAACCATCTTCCTCTAATTTACTGAATAGAATTAATTAGGTCCCAGGTCTAATTATCTCTTCAGAAAAGAAAGTCCACATACCCTTCCCGATTCTCATCATGTTAGGATTGGTTCTTCATGCAAGACAGTTTGAAACAATTGTACTGCCTTAAAGATTTATGTTGTTCAATAATAAGAAGTGGTGGATTTGGATCATTTGGTGACATGGACATATGCATCAAGATCCCAAGAAATAGGTGAAGGCTGGGTGGCCCACTGAACCCATAAGCACATAACTCGAGGATTGGCTTTGTTTGGTTTAAAGAACATGAAATAGTCAAATAAAATCGATAACTAGGGGCCATTGTGAACTTAGACGGTCGGTTCCACTTCTTAGAAAAATTCTCCACCTCCTCGGAGGCTCGGCTGATAGCCCCTGGTGCCCCATGGCCTTATCCTCTAAGACTCACATTGGAAGGTATTATTGTCATATCCCTTCCCCTCGTCCTATTGGTCTCTCTTTCGTTATTTTATCCCTTCCCTTCACCCTCTCAGATGTGGCACGGAAGATACTTTGAACGCCATCACCAGCTATGAATTTTTTGTTGTGGATGTATTTTTTATTTTTTTGATTTATTCGAAAATATTCATGTTAAAATATTGATGGTCAATCATTGAATGATTGATTATATGATAGTTTAATTTGATTTTACAATATGGATTCTGAAAAAATTGATCATAGCATAAATATTGATGACGATGATGAATTTAAAATGTTGGATGCATCTAAAATTTCTCCTGGTCAACAAAAGGGCACAAATAATGATTTTGAAAAATTAAGTAAAAGAGCTAGATCTACTACCTCACAGGTATGGAAATGTTTCACTAAAATAGGTATGAAAAATGGTAAAGAAAAGGCAATATGTAATGGGTGTGAAAAGAGTTTGCTGCGGGTGGTGCTAATGGGACTTCTCATCTATCTTGTCATATATCAAGTTGTAAGCTTCTATCTAAATTTTTTGATATGGGTGAGATGATATTGGATCATGCTGGGAAGTTGAGATCTAAAAAACTTGATCATAAGCGTATACGTGAAGTCATATCTATGGCTATCATTAAGCATGATCTTCCATTTTCATTTGTTGAATATAAACGGAATAGAGAGCTTCACTCTTTACTTAATCCAGATGCAAAATATTATAGTAAAAATACTGCTATGTGTGATGTGATGAAATTTTATGTGGCTCAGAAGGAGAAATTAAAACAAGTCATGCATAAGAGTCCTGGTAGAATATGTTTGACCTCTGATTGTTGGACTGCTTATACTAGTGAGGGGTATATTTATTTGACTGCACATTTTGTTGATGAAAATTGGAGGCTAAATAGTAAAATTTTATCTTTTATAAAATGAAACCTCCGCGCTCTGGGGTTGAATTGGCAAGAAAGATATTTGATTGTTTGAAAAATTGGAGAATAGATAGAAAAGTCTTTTCTCCTACTTTGGACAATGCCTCTGCTAATGATAATATATAAGACATTTTGAAAGAACAACTTCTTTGTAAAATAGCTTGTTATGTGATGGTCAATTATTTCATGTGAAGTGTTGTGCACATATCTTGAACCTTATAGTTCTAGAAGGTTTGAAAGTGACTAATGGGGCTTTGCACAAAATTAGAGACAGCATCAAATATGTAAAGGCATTGGAGGCAAGAAAATTATATTTTCAAGAATGTGTTTAACAAGTTGGTGGTATTGATACTGTGGTTAGTTTCCATCTGAATATGTCCGCTAGATGGAATTCTACTTACACTATGCTTGAAAGTACAATTAAGTATCGATGTGCTTTTGCTATTCTTCAATTGAATGATAGAGATTTTAAAATTTCTCCATCAAATGAAGAGTGGAGAAGAGGAGAAAAAATGTTTCAGTTCTTGCGCCCATTCTATATGATGACAAAACTTGGTTTCCGACTCATCTTATCCAACCTTAAACTTGTACTTTATGAAAGTTTGAAAAATTGAGTGTTTGTTGAAAGATAATGTGAACAATAAAGATTCAATTATTAAAGATATGACTATTAGGATAAAGAAAAGTTTGATAAGTATTGGAGTGATTACAGTATTGTTCTTGTACTTGGGGCTATTCTTGACCCACAAATAAAGTTTGATTTGTTAAACTTTTGTTACTCACAACTTGATCCCACTACTTGCCAAGAGAAGTTGCAAACCATTAAAAATAAGTTATATATGCTTTTTGAGGAATATGAAAAAGACAAATCCTCTAGTGATCCAAGTGCATCAAGTGGTTCTCAAATTCATTCTTCTAGTCTACATCTATGTATAGGCCCGTTGAGGAGGACAAAGGAATATAATTGGAAGGCTTGGATGCATTTGATGTAAGTTGGATGTGTTTGATATTCTTTTTAAGATATTATTTTAATTCAATTGCATGATAATTTTCTTAATTGTTCCTTTGATTAACAGTTCTTTGTTGCCAATATGCGTGAAATGATGTAGAAGTATGTAACATATGTGAGCCAAAATAATTCTACAACTAGAAAGTCTCAATTGGATGTTTACTTGAAGGAGCCAAAATTTGAACCTAAATATTTTTCAAAATTGAATGTGCTACAATATTATAAAGATAATAAACATCAATTTTCTGATCTATCAAGAATAGTTTGTGATATACTAAGCATACCAATCACTACAGTGGCTAGTGAATCAGTTTTTAGCATTAGTGCCCTTATTTTAATAATTATAGATGCTGCCTCCTTGGTGATCATGTGCAAGCTCTCATTTGCATCCGCAATTGGTTACATGGCTTTATTTATGATGATAATATTTTTTTATAATTTAAAAAAAAATAAATTTAGTTGAATGCAAAATAGCTTTTTTCTAACTATTTATTGATTTTTATTATTTGTTACTTGTGGATTGTAGATGAAGATGATGATTCAAGTACAAAAATTGATGCAAATTTGCCAAAACAAGATCGTCAAGATTCTAATGTTATAATTAAGAAAGATAAGGATGATTATTGATTAATGAAATATTGGTGGCAAATATCTTGTGGCAAAAATTTTGAGAATAGGGACTGAATTTTAATAATTGGACTCAATATTATTTAAACAATATTTATTACTTATTGGTTTGTTTGATTTTATGGAGTTAAATTAGTTTGTGTCTTTACGATATTTTTTCTTATGAAAAATGGAGTTTATGATATTATTACAATTTTTTTGAAGTTATTTCATATTTACTTTTGATGTTTTAAAATTTGATGTAGGGATTGATTTTATTTATTTATTTGATGAAGTACTATATTTGAAAGTTTTTAATTTATCATAATTTTTAATTTTATAATTTTTTGGTGAGTTATAAGAGCTGGCCCATTTACTTATAAGGGTTAGGACTGGGCTGCTTATTTGATGGCTTGTTTATCAAAATGACTTTTTTGGCCCGACCCTCCATGAGCCCAGTCGGTTCGTTTTGATGGCTCTAACTGGGAGGGACTACACTAGATTTTTTTCCTTCACTAAGGCCATGAAGCATTGTTGGGCCAGCATCTAGTCTCCTCATTTTTTGAATCCCATGCTTCATCAGAAATCCCATCAAGAGGTGGTATATAAACACTATTGCCCAAAATGCATTGAGTCCAGGTCAGCCCAAGATGGCATTAAAGGTAAATGGCACTCGAACTACCAAAAAGATTAGTTGCATAGTTGGTTGCTGAGGTTGTTGCCCCACAATGACTGATAAAGTGATTTCCTCTTTGATTACAACTAAATCTCTAGAGAATCCAACCAAGAGTATATTGACATTTCTTAGCCGATTGGCTGGTAGCTTCATTTTTTAGAAAACATCAAATAATAATATATTGGCCGAGCTTTCATTATCAACAAGAATTCTTTTTACTTTATAATTTACTATCATCATAGAGATGATGACAGCATCATCGTAAGAAGTTGGAACTTCTCGAACATTCTCATAAGAAAAGTTATTACATCATCAATTTGCTGCCTCTTTGGTGATGGATCTCCAACTCGGCTTCCTGCCCCCTGCCTCAAGCAATTTCTGAGATCATATTAATAATGCCAATCGTAGGTCAGTTGTTGTTATTTTTCTTCTCGAGCTAGCACTAGGAAAGTTATTGAACCGTCCAGATCTTTTGGTTGGAAACATACATTCCACGGTACCTACTTTGGATTAGAGTCTTAATTTTATCCTTTAGCTTCAGGTAGTCCTCAGTGTCATGGTCATGGTCTTGGTGGAATCGACAATATTTTCTCTGGCTGCATCTTGTTGTCAAAGTCTTCATTGGTTTGAAACAATGAAGGTACCTTTCACCCTCGATCTCCATAAGTGTTTGGGTTTGAGGAGTAGACATGAGAGTGTAGGTGTTGAACCACCAAGATGGGCTCCTTGGCCTTGGGTTCTTTTGTGGAGAGGAAGACTTGCACCTCATTGGGCTTCTTGGGGCTCCTGTTGAATCCTCTTCTTCTTCTTGGAGAGATTCCATCCCTCTTCTCAGTGTTTTTCCTCCGCCATGTCCTCGAGCTCATGCATATCTTCGAGCTCACGCATGCATCTTGGTATAATCCCTGGAAAATTTTCATCCAAGAAAAGATTAATCGATTGCTTCTTAGGCCCTCTTTAGGATGGACATTACAACCAACTCGTTGAGGTCACGAACTTCTAGTGCGGCTATATTGAATCAGGCCACATAATCACGTAGACTCTTACCCTCCCTCTACTGAATAGAGAAGAGATTGTCAAAGTTCAGCTGTTATCTTCCACTGCTGTCGAAGTACATGATAAATATTGTTTGCAACTAATCGAAAGAGTGGATGGTCCCTAGTTGGAGTTTGGAGTACCCTGCTTAGGCCGTCTTTTTGAGAGCGGTTGGAAAAGCGATGCAGAGAAGTATGTTCGATGCATTCTAGAGTAGTATTAGAGATTTGTAACTCTTAAGGTGGTTTGGTGGGTCGGTGGACTTGTCATAGGGCTTTAATTGTGGCATTTTGAACCTATTAGGGATTGGTTCCTTCATAATGTGACTAGAAAATGGCAGCCACGAGTTGAAGTTGAAGCCATCCTTCTGGCCTCCTTTTTGCATGGCTTTGAGCCGAAGGTTGATCTCTCAGACCAGCCACCTCCAACTCGACTTCACATTAGGAGAAATCTGACCTTCGAGAGTAACTGGGAGTAGAATCTCTTTCGGAAGACTTCGGAGAGCATCGGTGTCACTCTTCACACCTTGGACTTTAGCAACAAGGAGAATGAGATTGATAGACCACAAGCTCTAAATGGATCCGTCGTGAAGGATATGCTCACCTAGGACCTTTGGAGCAAGAGCATCAGCTCTATTATAGGGAGCAGGTGGAGGAGGGGGCTCCCACTGCTGCAATTGTTCCACTGTCTTCTTGAGGCTTTGGATGACAGTGGTCCGGTTTGAACCTGTTGGACCATGTTATTGAATTGTTATGGGTCTGCCATCATTGTAGGCTAACATGGCCCCACTTCTGATGGAGGAATTGCGTTGGCTATGCCGGGAGGATTGGCATCATGAAGTATTGGAAGCAGTTCTTGTTTCAGCTATTTCTCTCTCTCTCTTTGTTTTGTGTTCGTGCCTTTTTAGAGAAAAGCAGACCCTTCCTCTAATGCCAATCTGTTATCGAGAGTCTCTAGTTTGTGGTTGGACTTGGTCTCCTACTGAGATGGAGGTCGGTCACCTATCGACGTAGAGATAGCCTTTACCAAGTAAAGTCATTCATTCTTCAGGGATACCTGCAAGAAAGTCCACTCGTCGGAGATTTTTTGTTAAAAGACCCTTCAATATTTAAGTCAACTGGAGCTTTAGCAAATAGCAAAATGGAGAGTAAAGAAAATGACAAAATTCTAGGCTCTGCTTTGCAAAAAAATACTTATTTGATGAGGGTCCCTTTACCCCTTTATATAGAGGGGGAGTAGCTATCCGTTACCATAGAGCTCGGCAATGATTCCAAAAAATCTACATTTGTTAGAAATAGTGGGGCACTCATTACATATGTTAAATGTAGGCAAGAGTTATGCACATTATCAGTGAGAATTGCATCCATCAGTTAAGCCCACGTGCACAAGATTAAGGCAAAAGCCCAAGATCTTAGAATAAACACTTGGCTTTGGTTGTTTAAAGAGCTGATTAGTCGTCATCGTTTTTCGAGGCTGGTCAGTTGTGTATTGTTGATCGAGCTAGCTCTTTGATGCATCATCGCATTGTATCTGGGCTGACCTAGATCTTCATGTCTAAGAGGTGAGAGGTTGCTGATGAGATTATCGGTACTTATGGAAGCATTAGTAGGATTCCAACTGGAGATTCATCCTCTGCAACCCATCTTTGTAGATTCGGACCTTATCTTGTTGAAAGGAAGCTTTTGGTGACTTATTCAGTACACAGTCAATATGGGACCTCGGTCAAATCTAAAGTCAGTCGATGCTTCTGGTTGGTTGGTGTCCAGACTCAAGATCGATTAACATCCGAGATCCTATTTATGCTTAAGTCGAAGTCATCTTGGGATTCTCCAATCTTTATGCTCATTCTTCACTGAGGCAATTGCCAAATAATGGAGAATCACCTCCTTAATACATAACTCGGCTATTCTGATTCGGAAAATGGCTTACTCCCGGACAAGCTGTTTTGATTTTATTCCACTATGACATCAGGATGAAAGCCTTATATAGGCGAAAAGCTCAATAAGTATGTGATGATCACCACGTTTGCATCTTGTGATGTCAGTTCAGGGTGTGACATGGAGGAAATTTACCATACTTATGTTTTAGGATTTTATGGTCCCGAGGCCGCCTCATCCCATCAAATTCCTTCCCGCTGCCTCCTCTCTTAAACATTTCAGTTTTCTGCAGAATTTATCCCCGTTTAGCTGGTTGGTGCATCCAAACAGGGCTTTAAATTCTTTTATTTCTCTGCTAGAGTGAGAACTGCACTTAATAAATTGCATTTTCTGGAGTGCTACAAATGAGTGAAGACTGAATGGTGGAGGCATAAGAATTGTAAGGAAGACATCTCCTGCCATGCATGGTGGACGTTTAGGCTTCTGCACCATAGCAGTAGAGAGATATATCATATTTCTCTAATTTTTAAGTTATTTGTCAAATTAATTATCTCAATTTATGTTCCATAGAAAAATTTTCTCCAGCAAAAGAATATGTCTCACAAAGAGAAATCATTGGTCAAACAAGATCTACTAGTTTAGCGGTGGATCAATCTAACCATGAACCAATAGGCACAAAGACCGACAAACATAAATAGAAGAGAAAGAGGAGCAATATAGATATATTTATGCATATTAGTTCATGATTGAATTGATCCGCTAGCTCAATAATGGTGGATCCGATCCAACTAAAATTTTGAAATTTTGCTACGATGCTTAAGAGAATAATTTAATTTTTTATAATTGATCTATTTCTGATCATTGGATTAAAATGAATGATTTGAATTTCTCTATTAGCAATTAGCTAAAGCACCAATGTGCATGGTTGGTGTCGTATATTTCAAAATTATGATTATTTAAATATTAAATAGATGATAAATTTTGTAATTAAATTGGATATCAAGATTTTTTTATCAAAAATTTTCTCTCTCAAATCACGATTTCTTGATGGGGTGGTGGCAGAGTTGGGAAGGCCCGAGGAGGATTTGGGAGGGGAGGGGCAGGATCATCACCAGAGCCGGAGGAAGAGGAAAGGGAGGAGGAAGGGGTTTGAGGAGAGGGTGTATTGATCATCGTGGAGAAAAAGAGGAGGGACGGGGTGGAGGAGGAGGAAGGGATGACGTGTGGCGGTGGGAAGGTAAGTGGTAGAGAGATGGGCGGAGAAGAAGGAAGGGAGATTGTGTGCAGAGATGAGAAGAAGTTATCAAGAAAAAAAATCAAAAAATAAAATAATAAAATATTATTTTTAAAAATAATAAATATAAAAATATTAGAATAATATTTAATATTTTATAATAGATATTATAAGAAATCATAGTAAACGGTAAAATTTCATCCTGCAAGAAAAGCATGGTCTCCGTATCCGAAATCCTTTTAACTCGCCATGTAGGGACATGTGGGGCAGCAGGCTTGCTGAGAAATCTCACGAGCAGAGGTGCATTGGATTCGTCTATCCGTAACTTCATCAATCCCATACCAAGAACTAAGTCACTAGATGGGATCTCAGTCGTCCATCTCGCCTCCATCTAATAGGGCCTGTTCTCGGAGTATAACAATACGTTTATGGTACACTAATCCTGGGACTCATGGTACCATCGTGCTTTGTGAGCATGTGGCCATGCCCAGGTATCAAGCGTTTCATGTACGGAGGTAATAATTCCGACCGTTGATGTCGGCAAAAGCCTAGAGATTTGCTCCTTGGACACCACTCCATGCAAAGGGGCTCCACATGACGATGATGAAGGATTATATTACTCAAAGTAAAGTTAGGCCTCTCATTACCATCAGTCAGAAGAAACTAGAGGCTTAGGATCCTTATTGCTTTTCAGGGACCCCCAAGGGAGTCAAAAGGCTGAGATTAAGGAGTAAAACAGGTGCTAATCTACTCTTCTTAAACCATGATAGCTACCTGTCACCACAGGCATGCAGTGACCATAGGTAGTCCACTTGCTGTGTTCATGGTCATCCAATCACCACATGAACTACTGCAAAATGACCAGAACTCAACATACGGAGTGCATGGTGGCAGCCTTTATCAATAGAACATGCTAAAGTAAAGAATTCGGGCACAAATCACCCGTCAGGTCACCACTCAGTTACCTGTCTAATGTGGCAGTTGGAGTTGGCGATTGATGCAGTAGACGACAAGGTCGTTGATGTCAGTTGTGCCTTATTTCTTGTTTAGCCAACTCCAATTTTCCCATTGGACCAACGAATTCAGCAATGATTTGATGATGCTCTTTAATATTTTTCGAATTATAAACAATTATAATGATCAAAATCACCACGTAAACTAATGTGAAATGACTCGAACACAACATATGGAGTATATGGTGGCTGCATTTATCAATAGAATATGCTGAAGTAAAAGAATTCGGCTTCAAATCACCTGTCAGATCAATGCTCAGTGACCTATCTAACATGGCAGTTGGAGATTGATGCAGTAAACGATAGGGTCGTTGATGTCGGTTGGGCCTCATTGATTGTTTAATCAACATCAATTTTGACATTGAATTGATGAATTTAGCAGTAATTTGATTATGCTGTTTCATATATATTTTTGGTAGAATATGCTTTCCAATATTTTTGGAATTATAATCATTATAATGATCAAAATCACCATGTAAACTACAGCAAAATGAATAGAACACAAGGCATTGAACGTTTGGTGGTTGAGTTTATCAATAGAGCATGCTAAAGTAAAAGAATTTTGCTACTAATATGGCAAGTTGGAAATTGGAATACAGGTTCTCTGCTGTATTCATAATGTATGATACGATGTAGTGTATCATACGCATCATCCATCATATAATGGACAGCTCTATGCATCGATGCGCAGTGTGCATCGCACAATCTTGCATCCATTCACAACGATCCATCGTGCGATGGATGGTGTACAGTAAAAAGATTCATGCTTCAAAAATTGATGCAATGGACAATAATTTATTGTAAAAGGAACACTAATTTTCTCATCGAACCAATAAACTAAGTAGTAATTTGATGATGCTCTTTAATGTTTTCGGAATTATAAGTCATTATAATGATCAAAATGGTGAAGTAACAAATAGAACGACATAAGTAGTAACACATCGTTTGTTTCGGTAACAGGTGGTTAAATAATATTCTTATAGTTGAAGGCATGATAAAGAGAGAGACGAAAAGGCCGACACCCAACCGACACTTGGCCACCCGAGGCTCCCTTAGATCTCGCACCACTCACCGCTGCCCTTCGGACTTCCCTCTCTCTCTCTTTTGAACGGTAGAGAAGAATCGTGCACCCAAAGGCCAAAACAAACGGTCTCATGTGCCAACCCCTTCCACTCTCCCCCAGGACCACCACAACCTCGACAAACCGCCCATCCCCTCGCCAATAAAATCCATTCACGTATCACGTACTGGGCCGACTAAACGCGCACTCTAAACTCATCTGCGAGGCATCATACCGAGAGACACTGACCTTTCGAGATCCGTCACTCGAGGGTGATGGGGTGGGGATGCTGATTGGTTGTCGGCAAGGCGCGGCCACTCCCCGGTCGCCACCTTTCCTCTTTATTAGTCTTTACTTCTTTCCTTTAATTCTTCCTTCCTTTCAATAACTCCCATCCTTCGTCGCGTTTGTAACGCGTTGCCACGATTCCCCCACCGCGACCCCACCAGTCACCTAGAGCTCTATATAACGCCATGCCTTTCGACACCCCACCCTTGTCTCGGATCCAAATCAAAGAAGAGAAGAGACTTCTAGCAGAAATTAAGCCACCAGAGATTCTTTTGTTTGTGTAGTTCTTATTTGGTTTGTGTGAGTGAAAATTCTGGGGAGGATGGCGGAGGAGCAGAAGCAGGAGGTGGAGGTGAAAGATAGGGGGTTGTTCGACTTCATGGGGAAGAAAGAAGAGGAGGAGGAGAAGAAGAAGACCGAAGAGGAGGTTCTGGTCACCAAGGTGGAGACGGTTCATATAGAGGAGGAGAAGAAGGAAGAGAAAGAGCAGGAGAAGAAGGAGAGCTTGCTTGAAAAGCTCCACCGGTCTCATAGTACGAGCTCTAGCTCGGTATGTTCACCGCATGTCACTTTTTTGGCCTTTTTTGCTCTTTCTTTCACTCTTCTTCATCAACTATAGATTTTGTGCTGTGATGTTGCCGGTCTTTATCTTTTGTGCCCTCCTCCTTTACGTAACTGACCAATCAGTGTCCATGAATGATCTGTCCTTTTGAGTACAAGAGAAGGACAAAGTGGGCGTTTCAAGTGCAGAGAGACTTTGAAATAGTTATTTTTGTAGTAATTGGATCAGGTCACCGTCCGCGGCCCAAGCTCATGTCAGCCATGAAAGTCCGTCTAATCTAATCTAAATTATGTTTTGTTCTTCTTATGGTATGCAGTCAAGCGATGAGGAAGAAGTTGAGGGAGAGAACAAAGAGAAGAAGAAGAAAAGAAGGGATTGAAGGAGAAGATCGGTGGCGAAAAGAAGGAAGGTGATCAAGAGGAGGAGAAGAAGCCGGCCGTGGTCGAGCAGGAGGTGGCGGTCGCCGCCGTGTCCGCCGAAGGCGAGGACACTGCAGTCCAGGTGGAGAAGGTGGAAGAGAGTGTCAAAGTGGAGGAAGCCCAGAGGAGGAGAAGAAAGGTTTCCTGGACAAGATCAAAGAGAAGCTCCCGGCCAACACAAGAAGCCTGAGGAGGCTGCCGCCGCTCCTGCCGCCCGGCCGCAGAGTGTGCCGACCATGGGAAAGAGCATGAGGCCGATGGACATGATGGGAAGGAGAAGAAGGGCATACTTGGGAAGATCATGGAGAAGATACCCGGCTATCACAGGAATGGAGGGGAGGAGAGTGGGAAGACTACTCCTAGCCCCTAGAAGAAAGCTTCATATATATCTTTGATGTTTGTTCTCTGCTTTTGCTCCCTATCATGAAGTATATTTTGGGTTGTCAATGTCTGTTTGTTGGTACTCCTAGAGGCTGGTTGTTTGTTGGTCCTTGTTGGATATGTGATTAGGTATATTTCTACTTGCTTTTTGATGTTATTTTTTGCCACTTGGCAAGAAGGATATTGGTGTATTGATGTACTTGCTTCATTCTGCATATACGTACCTAATGTTGATATTATTGTTTAGTATGTTTATGTTTACTCTAAACTTAGATGGTGGCAAGCGTGTGTTTGTGTACATGTTTTCCTTATTCACTTCGTTCCAAAAAGAGGCCGGCTTTTAGAAGAAAATCAGCTGGTTAGTGGGGTGGTTTTGGGCTTTTAAAATGCTAATGGTGATCGCTTTTTATTTAGGGAAGATTCTCTCTTTTGGTGAGGAAGGTGCTAGGATTTGGCAACCAGAAAGATAAACTTGATTTTAATGGTATAAAAATGTATCTAATTCCCTCTTAGATGAATTTAAAATTTTGATTTTAATGGGTATAGAAAGATATCTAATTCCCTCTTACTGAGATTAATTGGATGCTAGTTACTTTACCAAATGCATGCTACATGTATCCTGCATGAAACAAACAACTATTAACTATGTGCATTAACCATACAACAAAGTTAATGCATCTTGATCATAGTTAGAGGCTTAAGCAACAATGCTAATAAGCATTGGCAAACATTCCATTATTCAATGCTCTTTGGGTAAGCATCATCGGAAGCCTTGAATTATGTGATGCTAATAAGCATCGTCGGAGGCTTAATAAGTATCGTCGAAGACCATCCACCACCTATTTCAATCTCAATCCCCACAATCCTCCACCAATCCTAATTTTTAGATCCCTAATTTCCCCCCCTCCGATATCTCGAGCCCTGCTACTAGACACCAATGCCTCTTCATTGGCCTCCTCTGGATCCCTGACTTCTTCCTCCCCTCCTGTGCTTGTACACCAATGCTCCTTCCTCCATCAGAGATGCTGGCCTCCTCCTTCACCTACTTCTTCCTCCTTTCCTTTCCTTCTCTTGGGCTAATTGTCTTTAGCAAGGGTGCTTGTGAAAGTCATTTGTGCTAGTGCATTGCCAAGTCATGAATTATTTGTAGAATTATAGTACATCAAAAACGAGTCTAACTTTAGCTTTAAGATGAATTGACTGGCTTTTTGAAGCACGGAAGATTCCACCGTCTTGCCTCCTCCTTTACATTCTCTGTTATATTTAGTTTTTCATTTTTGAATTTTTTACTTTAACAGCCTCAAACTTTTCCAGATTTTGAAATGTAAAAGATTTGAACACATGAAAATAATAAGATCACAATCTCTTAGATTCATAGTCTCCAAATGTAGTCATGGTAAGGGATCTTTAAGATGCAACAACCATTAGCATAGTTGGTTGGCATGCCACCTTTAAAAGCATGCCCTTCAAGTGATCCATGGTTCAAATCCTAGTTAAATTTTGAGACTAAGTACTGGAGGATCCCTCTCAATACATCGGAGATGTCAATGGGCTGAGTCTGCAGTCCGGCATCCTTTCCACGGTACCTATAATCCTTTTAGTAATTCTTTGTACACCACGTCTGGTGTAAAAACAATACACCATCCTACCTGATTGTGCCGCATAGCTATCACTTTTAATTCAAAAATTTTGAATGACAAAATATCATTCATCTTCTAAAAAGTTACGATATTTTATGATCATATTATGATTTTTTGCTCGTAATTTGACCACAGGATGTCCTAAGAAAGAGAAGGGCATTTTCATCATTTAAAAATTTATAAATTTTCAACAATAAAAATATTTCTTCTTTATGATTTTTGAAAAAAAAATTATGACATCCTGTGTGTAAGGAGTTATAATTTAACCATAGGATGTCATAATATATTCAGAAGATATCATAATTTTTTCAGAACAAGATGGATATTTTATTATTTAAATTTAAATGAAAAAGTAGAACTGCAGGTATTAAATGCGTGTTGGATAGCTAATTATATTACATTGCATGCGGTGCACAAAAGCTTCCTCTAAACCTTTTTTCATTCCCATTATTGTTTGCTTCTTGTTTAAACTATTACCTGCCCATTACTTGGGCAGATACCAAATTCTCCTTGATTAGGCCCAAGCTTAAATTGAAGAATGAACCATGACAAGTTCTCCATAATTAGGCCCAAGTTTAGCTTGGAATGAACCATGATTGGAGCAATTAATCTACCAAGTACTATCAAAAAATTTAGCAATAATTTTTCATTTTTGAACTCCTTTACTTTAACAGCTTTAAACCTTTCCAGATTTTGAAATTTAAAAGATTTGAACACATGAAAATAATAAGATCACAATCTTTTAGATGCATAATCTCCAAATGCAATCATGGAAGGGATTTGTTAGATGCAACAACCATTAGCATAGTTGGTTGGCATGCCACCTTTAAAAGCATCCCCTTCAAGTGATCCATGGTTGGTAATTCTTTGTACACCGCATCCGGTGTAGAAAGAATACACCATCCCACCTGATTGGGTAAGTCCTGCTTTTTTATTTAAAATTTTGAATGACGAAAATATCCTTCATCTTCTAAAAAAAATGACATCTTATAGCGATATTATGACTTCCTGCAGTCAAATTATGACTTTCTCTTCTTGCCGTCAAATTATGACTTTCTGTTCGTAATTTGACCACAAAATATCATAAGGAAGAGAGAGATATTTTTATCATTTAAAAATTTCATAAATTTTCAACAATAAAAATGTTCTTCTCTCTTTATGACTTCTGAAAAAAATTATGACATCCTGTATGTAGGGAGTTATAATTTAATCGTGGGATATCATAATATAATCAGAAGATATCATAATTTTTTCAGAACAGGAGGAATATTTTATCATTTAAAATTTCAAATAAAAAGTAAAACTGCAGGCACTAAATACGCATTGAAAAGCGGTAGCTATGTGCTCTAATATGATTGGGTGGTGTGCTCCACATTAACTTATTGCATTGCATGCGGTGCACAAAGATTTTCTTAAACCTTTTTCTTTCACATTATTGTTTGCTTCTTGTTGAACTATTACCTGCCCATTACTGGGCAGATACCAAATTCTCCTTGATTAGGCTCAAGCTTAACTTGAAGAAAAATTCTCCATAATTAGGCCCAAGCTTAGCTTGGAATGAACCATGATTGGAGCAATGAATCTACCAAGTACTATCAAAAATTTAGCAATAATTTTTGCTATTTTATTAAAACAACCAAAACCTGAGATGGATTTGGTAAAATTATATTGTAGTTATAAGTAACCAAGAATGTTGTTTGTTATATGACACTACCACATTGGTCAACACTGGGCTTGATAAGCTTTCGTTGGCCTAGGCCCAATCAAGAGCTTTGTAATACAAAAGCAACCACAAACAAGAACTTTAGATTCCATAATCAAGTAAAGATGGCTGTGTCAAAACATTCAGCACTAGATATCTCCGACCAAATCTCCCAACAATAAGAAATGTCCTTTATAATATTCCAGAAAATTTAATTCATCAAGATCTCGGAACAACCAAGGAAGGTAAGCATCATCCAATTCAACACTGAAGTTAACAAACAAAGCAGCCTCTTGAATCATGTCACCCAAAAAGCTAAGAAAACAAATAGCAACAAAGCTATAAAAATTCCATCCAAAACAGCATATAATTCCATATAAAAGGGCCCAACTTTTGCTACCCTGATACTGAGGCACCACTATCAAGAAAACTAGGCAGCCATGAAAGCCAGGAAGAATTACTATATATCAATATTATCAGCCATCTTAGCATGCAGTATCCTCTGTGACAATGCTAGCTTATCAAATGGCGAATATCTCATCGGCGTGGGAAGCTACGACATGACGGGCCCTGCGGCCGATGTAAACATGATGGGTTATGCCAACCTAGATCAGGTCACCTCCGGCATTCACTTCCGGCTTCGTGCTCGGGCGTTCATCGTCGCCGAGTCTCAAAATGGAAGAAGGCTGGCTTTTGTGAACCTTGATGCCGGAATGGCTTCTCAGTTAGTCACCATCAAAGTACTAGAGAGGCTTAGATCAAGGTAATCTACTAATGCCTTAGACCTTTTAGAGATTAAAGTGGATAGATGATGAAGTAGCTAGCTAATCTATGCCTGTCTGTTAACAATTTAGGTATGGTGATTTGTACAATGAGGATAATATAGCAATCAGTGGCACTCACACTCATGCCGGCCGGGGGGCTACTTGCAGTATGTTTTGTACGCTGCAGCCTCTCTCGGATTTGTTAAGCAATCGTTTGATGTCATAGTTAGTGCAATAGAACAATCCATTGTCCAGGCTCATGACAACCTCAGGCCAGGGTCCATTTTGATCAACAAAGGTAGAGGAACTAAATAAACCTTCTTATTTCCTTTTATCAACATATGTCATATGTTATATATTATGAATTTGTGATAACAGCCTCGGGCACCTTGTTCATTTGCAATTGATGATTCATATTTTTTTTTTACATTTTCATATAAAAGAAATCATTATTATTCATCAGGAAAGAATGAAAGATTAATTGATGTTTCATATTACGTCGCACTTAACATAATTTGTAAACATAAGGGCATGGAGTTCAATGATATTTGATGAGTTTGATGAGTGCCCTCTTCACATGTGCACTAGAATATTTAACTGCACACAGATCAGCATAAAGTGGATTTTTTTTTTTCCCCACTCAAGATTTGAATCACTCCAAAATTTCTCACTAGTTAATTATATCCCTTTCACAACTTATAAATATGTAGTTGAAAAAGGAACTGCTGTTAATTATCTACAATGCTAACTGGAGGGATAAAATTGATGCAAAAAAATGAATAAATTTACCAAAATAACATCTTTGGTGTCCTGTGAAATAATCTCAATAAACTATATATATATAATTTGATTAATTCATGTTTTGGAATATAGATGGTTTTCAATGGATCTCAGCTTTAATTATGGGCTATTTCGTGAGGATAATTTTGCTAGAACATGACATTATGATGTATAAGATACACTCTGTAAAGGAGCATTAATTGGATCATTAATTTAGTCAGAGAGGGACCCTACAATCTTGCAGATAAACATGATGGTATCACAGAAATAATCTTATGAAAATGATAAACAGAAACCATTAAAACCATGGAATGGATGATGTTATCTCAGAAACATGATCTCTTCTGTCCTCCTATCTTGCATCTCCATTTCTTAGCTATGGAGGTTCCATGTTGTAATTAAATGATGCATAACAAGCTTTATCAGAGCATCCAAACTCATGTACATGTTTCATTCTTGCCATTATTCGAATTTAATGAGCTACATATAGATCAACAAACACTCTGCGCCATGAAGCATCTATCTATTAAAATGAAATGAATGTGACGAATCTTTTTTCCTTTTACTCCTATAATTTATGAGAATATACAATGGTGGGGATGTTTCCAATCATTTCATATAAATAATTGAAAATTAACCATATAAGTAGTAGAGTAAATACCTCCCTACCAACATGGAACTTTTAACAAGAAGTTCTGTGACATGTTTTGTACATAGAAAACCAGCCTAACATTATTAAGAAGAAGATGGATGACATGATCAACTGTGGTTGCCTTTTTGTGTTGCAGGAGATGTGGCAAATGCAGGAATTAATAGGAGCCCAAGTGCATATCTATTGAACCCTCCTGAGGAGAGAGCACAGTATGCAAGAGATGTGGACCCTGAAATGACCCTGTTGAAGTTTGTGGATGAGAAGAGTCAAGAGAGCATAGGAGCATTCAATTGGTTTGCTACTCATGGGACCTCCATGAGCAGAAATAACAGGCTTATTAGTGGTGACAACAAAGGAGTTGCAGCTAGGCTATTTGAAGATTGGTTTGCTGCCAAGAACAATAGTACCCAACCTGGAAAGCCAAAACCTACTTTTATGATTAGACCAGGTAATTTAATTAATGTAGCAGTGATATGGTTTAAATCAACATTAGCATATGTGGATATTAAAAGTCAAAACTAATAAAGAAATATAATTCCTGACCTTCATATTCCGACATTCTTGATGCATCTAAAATAACACTCTACCAAATATAATCTATTCTCATATTTATTATTGCAACATACAAAATCATCGCACAGATATTAACATGGTCATAAACATCATGGTGGATATGATTTTGCAATTTCAAGTGTGACATTATTTTTACTAGTTACATTTTTCACTTTAAATCATAATTAGATGCATGACTATTAGTGTAAAATTTGTGAGGACTTAAACATTATTGCTGGACCTTATTGTAAGTAATGCTATTAGAGTCATAATGTTATTTTCTATTATATATATATATATATATATAGGGGCAGGTTTAGATAAGGCTGATTGGATCTGAGTTTAAATACGATCAGATCAAAATTAGATGATGGAGGTCTTACATCGATGATCTAAACCATTGGATGTAATCTATTATCTCAAAACTGTTTGCACACTAAAAAATATATGATTTGAAGATTCCTAACATATGCATCAAGTAATCAAAAAATACATTTAATCCAATTTTATTTAAGCTGTCCAATTGTTGATTACTTGATGTACAGATCAGAGGTCTCCAAATAATATAATTTTTTGTATGCAAGTAGTTTTGAGATGATATATCATATTCAACAGTTTAAATCATTGATATAGAACCCCTATTATAGAGTTTTAATCTGATTGGATTTGATTCTAAATCCGATCGATCTGATTCGAGCCTCGCGCTCTCTCTCTCTCTATATATATAATTAGTATAATAGATAATCTATTTTGAAAGTATATAAATTAAAGTTCGTTGTCTTGACTATACTAGCTATTACAATGTTAGTATGTCTTGTACGGTATCTGATTCGACATACTGAGTGTCAGTAGGTTCTTAGCTATATCATGTACCGAGTGTCAGTATGCTCTCGTTTGATATTGATATAGTACGATATGATTGGTACATAATATTGATACATGCTATAATCTATTAACAACTGCATTTGCTGTAGGATCCATCATCCGGAAGAAAGCAATGGGGATCAAAGCCACGGGAGGACAGTCATGTGGCAAGACAACCAGTAGAAATTTCAAAGTGAGGCAGAATAGAAAGATCAAGTTTGTAGGGGCATTTTGCCAGTCCAATGTGGGTGATGTCACCCCCAATGTCTTGGGTGCTGTCTGCCTCGACAGTGGCCTTCCTTGCGACTTCAATCACTCATCCTGCCATGGCAATGCTCAACTCTGTGTAGGCCGTGGGCCAGGGTAAACTCCTCCAACTTTAACTTTCCTTCTCAGTTTTCCTACCATGTGAGTAGGGTCTCTTCACAACCATATATACTTCCTCATTGTAACTCCTATTGTGTTACCTAATAATTAGATACCCAGACGAGATAAAGAGCACTAGGATCATTGGAGAGAGGCAATTCCTCAAAGCCTTCGACCTCTTTAATTCTGCCCATGAGGAGCTAAGTGGGAGTGTGGACTACCGTCACACGTATCTCAATTTTACTAATCTTCAGGTGGAGTTGGGAGGAGGGACAAAGGCACAAACATGTCCTGCTGCACTTGGCCCAGGATTTGCTGCAGGGACCACTGATGGCCCTGGGTTATCTGGGTTCCAACAAGGAGACACTGAGGTGAGGAAATGCACTGCAGCAAATCCTTTAAAAGAGATGTAGCTTGCAAGTTTACTAAGTTGGTATTTTACATATAATTAGATTAGTGAAAATGGAAGAGGGCCAGGGATTCACTCCAAGTGCCAAGCCAGCAACAAGTCGAGTGCCAGAAGCCCAAGGCAGTCTTGCTCAGCACTGGGGAGATGTTCATACCTTATGCTTGGGCTGTAAGTCTTCCATTGTGCAACACAAATCAGTACAAATGTGTACAAAATATGCATATTTAAGTAGAAAATTAACAAGGAACATGCATGTGTGCATAAAATATGCACTGAGGACTAATATAAACCAAGGTTCGGGAATTAATTTCTTCGAAGTAGGTAGCATTCGGTTCACATTTTGGTGTCTTGATCTTATTTGTTTCTTGACAAAATATCAGCCAGCAATTCTACCTATTCAGATACTAAAGATAGGGAAGCTGGTCATACTCTCAGTTCCTGGAGGTAAGAGAATATATTATTATGTTTATATTTTTTTGGAGGATGGCTGTGTAATGTTTGCATTAGATGGTTAACAATGTGTTGCTGAAACATTGTAGAGTTCACTACAATGGCTGGTAGGCGATTAAGAGAGGCAGTGAAGTCAACACTAATAAGCAGTGGAAGTGGAGAGTTTGACGAAACCACTCATGTTGTGATTGCTGGCCTTTCAAATGCTTACTCACAGTATGCGGCAACCTTCGAAGAGTACCAACAGCAACGATATGAGGTATAATATATACATGCCTTTACATGAAAAGCTCAAAAATTATGTGTTACCTCAATCTAAACAAATTAGGCTACAATGATCAAGGCTACATGTAATAAATTTAAAAGTTCTAAACTACTTCTGTAGGGTCCAAAGCCATCACCTTCTATGGCACAAAGGAGCAGATCTCATAAGTGGATGAGGGTTCTATTCACTGGATCAATTGATTTAAGCTCCACACAAGCTAGTATGGGCATCTAGAATTGAGCTCCAAACCTAATCATCAGCATCCTCATACAGCCATCAAGATGCAAATTAATCCATTTGCACACTAAGCAATGCTATGCTAACATGGAAATAGATAAATGATTCAAAAGACTAGTGATGAAAGATTTTTCTCTTGCAGGAGGACCACAACTAGGCATGCGCATACATATATGGCCTCTTGCCTTGCTATTATGAGCAAGGGTGGCAGGCCACCTGACAAGCTAAATCTTAAATTTTGAGTACGGATCTTATACGTTGGACAGGCTGCATCCTCAGAGTGCTGTACAACACTTGATGGCCGCCATTAAGAGATAGACGGCTATCAAACAACACACCGCCCGTCTCCTAGTAGCAGCCATCAAGAGCTACACAACACTCCACAAAAGGGCCCACGCAATGCACAAGGGATCCTAGTTAATTGAACCTTTTTGACACTGATCCCATTGAATTTTGGATGTCAATCATCTATTTCTATGCATGTTTAAACATCGGAGCAAGTAGAGTAAGCAATATCGTGGTGTTCTGCATATAAAATCAACCACTGATCACATATCATTACTATAAAATAAAGTTACGGCAGCAGTTGAAAATTACTAACGTAGTTCAAAAAATCTACAGCAACAACTAGGCAATCACTATTATTATATCTATCATCGTAGATCTATGATGATAATTTTTTAATATATAATAATAATTGTATCAATTACTATCATAAAAAAATTAACAATTATTTTATAATCACTGCTACGTCAATAGCTGTTATGAGGCTATGGCAGCATTATCCAATCACTGCCATACACCTACGACAGCGATTAGCTATGATAGTAGTTATGCCAACCACTGCTATAGATACCACATCTTTCATCGATCAAAAAGATCGATAGATAACAGATAGTGGCCGACCGACGGGAGGGACGGCCGGCAACGACGGGCAGCGGCCAGGGGTGGCAGCGGTTGCTAGCGGTCGGTGGTGGCGACTGGTGGCAGGCAGTCGGGGACAGCGACCGACTGCCGGGCAGTGGCAGTGGGGCGGCGGGGCAGTGGACAGTTGACTACTTAAGTCATTATATACAAGTCATTTATTCTTCCATAATTGATGTGAGACTATCACAATCAATCATAGGTTGGACCTATTGATCTATGGCAGCGGTTGTCGGTAACCGTTGCCGTAGGGCCAGTTCATGATAGCGATTGATGATAACCGCTGCCATAGATAGAGATATGATAGTGGTTATACATAACCGCTGCCATAAATAAATATGACAACAGTTAGTAAACTGCTACCATAGATTTATAGCATCGGTTATTAGCAACCGCTGCTATAGAGGCAGAATATAATTTTTTTCTTATTTTTTCTGAATATAATATAATTTAAATTAAAGTCCATCTTTATCGTTCATTATCTAAATAATTATCATTAGAATATCGTCACAAAAAATTGCCTCAATCTGACAGTCCTAGATATGTTGATCATTAAAATTTGATTTCAACGGCTATGAACGGCCGTATGATGATTTGATAGATAGAGACTATCAATCGGTCCGAAAATTTGTAACGATGATCTCAATGATATTTATATTATACTATCAAAATTTTACTTCAATCGGACATTATTATCATGATCAATTTAGCATGGGATGATTTGGACCGTTAAATGATAAACAAGTGATAAAAATACCAAACGGTGTCCGATTATAAGGCAAATTTTTAGATCAATGATCTTTGCTACTACTTTGATCATTTGTACAGTGATGATCATAAAATTCAAACCGTGTATATATGAACGATCTAAAACTATATGTCGCTTGCTACTCATTCCTTAAGTAATTGTACTTATACTTTTGTAAGATGTGCTCAAGTGGATTCTAACATATACACATGATTTGAATTTTATAATCACCATCATACAAATGATTAAAGTATTAACAAAATTATTATCCAAAAAATCATCTCAATCGAACGTGGATTGATCTTGTAATCACTCATTTTTTATTTAACGATCAAAGTCATCCCATGCTAAATTGACCATGCTAATGATGTTTGATTGAAATGAAATTTTGATAGTATGCTACAAATATCACTAAGATCATTATCGTAAATTTTTGGACCCACGGTAGTTTCTATCTATCAGATCATCGTGCAGTCGTTCGTGACCGTCGAAGTCGAATCTTAATGATTAATAAACTAGGGCTATCGGATCGAGGTGGTCTTTTGTGAGGATACTTTAACGATAATTATTTAGATAATGAACAATGAAGATGTGCTTGAAATTCGATTTTATTATTTCAGATTCACATAATCATTCAAAATTGTTATAGAATGATAATGTTTTATCTACGGCAGCGGTTACAAATAATCGCTACCGTAAATCTAACCTACTGCAGCGGTTATTAATAATCGCTGCTGTATAAGTACTGCCATAGCTCTTTTTTATAGTAGTGTATAAAGATGCATGTTGGATATATCTAGACATATCTACACTGGATGTGCATCTTTATTTACAGATCTTCACAATTGTCAATGCATGGTGCAAAACCTCCCCATAACATGTAACTTAATCGGCATCTTTCTTCAATAGTCGATTAGAAACTTAATCAAAGATTAGAGGAGGATTTAAGATCTAGCATCCATAAATTAATTACCCCTTGAGATCCTAACATATATAATAAATTAATTCTATTTGCCACAGGCTGCATCTACATTATATGGACCCACACACTCTCAGCCTACATCCAAGAATTCAAGAAGCTAGCATCCTTGCTGGCCAAGGGAGAGCGGCTCCCAAAGCGGTCGCCTTTCCCTCCTGACCTCTCCTCCAAGCTCTTCAGCCTCCTGGGTCCCCCACCGGCGACGCCACCCCGGCGGCACCACCTTCGGAGACGTGAAGCAGGATATCGTCCTGCCACCCGAGGCTCGTTCAAGAAGGAGAGAAGGCCACGGCCACCTTCTGGAGCGCCAACCCCGCAACGACCTCCTCACCGAGGGCACGTTCGCCGTCGTCGAGGTGCAACGAGAGAAGAACTGGGTGCCGGCATTCGACGACGACGACCTCAGCCTCTTCTTTAAATGGAAGGCAGATAACAGCAGCAGTTCAAAGAGTAGCTTCGCTACCATTGAATGGGAGATACCGGCTAATGCGGCCCCAGGAGTCTACAGGCTGAGGCACTTTGGTTCATGGATTGCTAAGCCTGAGACGCCGCCAATGTATTTCACCGGCGCTTCAAGTGCTTTTGTTGTAAAGTGAGGAACGGTTGATGATAACCGTATGATTGTGATCTAGCGATCAAAATCCATCATCACGATCACAAAGGCCCCCCATGGAGAGAAATAAAAGATCGCATCGTTACGTATAGCCCTTTACATAATCCCTTATTTGCATATCACTGCATTTCCCTGTGTTAATTATTCCCTGTGTTAATAATTGCCAAATAATTAACTTTCTTCGTTGACTCTTCGTGAGTGAATAAGAAATATTCTCCGAAATTGCATGGACAATAATATTACTGATATTTTGTGGAAATTATATGTTGCATTTGTTTTTCTTTATTCTTTAAGCTTTAAATAATGCCTACATATTCTTGCAAGAGATTTTTTTTATTTTTAAGTTATTTGGTTGGGACATGCGTCAACTTTCCTTAATCAAAGAACGGTCAAGCTTGATCTTGGAGGTGAAGGGGCCTTCCCCATAATCGGTAATCTTGAAAATACATCCATAAATTATTTGATCTCGAGACAATGGCATTTTGGATAAACTTTCGTTTAATTTATTTTTTGTCAGATTTTTCCTCATTTTGACCTCAAGATCCTTTCATCTTGTTGGTCAAGTGATGTTTGGTGCATTATCCATTTTTTTTTTTATTGAGTTGATTATTTTGTGAGTGGTAACGGTTTGGAAAGTTGACTACTTGACAACTTCCCAAGTACCCAAGGTCTAAGTGATGGTGAGGGAATGGTACCATGGCAAAAGAATAAATTAAAAACAAGGACTCACTGGGTTCATGAGAAAAGGAGAGGGGAAATGTGATTGATGAAAAATGAAAGAAAGATCTCATATTTGATTGAAATTTTTTTTTAAAAAAATAGTATTTTATGAATATAAGGTTTCATGTTTCAAAGAAAAGTAAATCCACATGATATGAAAAGTGTAGTTCCCACTAGATAAGAATTGAATTTTTTTTTTGTTTCAAATAGGTCTTTAAATTCTTATATAGAATGGAAAAAAATATTTTTAAAACATAATAAATATTTATATAATTTTTTTTCCGCACATCATATATTTCTATATTAATTTTTTAAAAATATTTTAATGAGGAAAATGGTCGATTACTTTGCGTGTGGCAAGCGGTTTGAAGGCTTGATGCGATATCTTATCTTTTTGACTGCTTCATTACTTTCCTAACTACCAAGCGCTGATGGTGACAGAAAAGATAAAAGAAAGAGAAAGAGAGAAATTATAATAAAAAAAAAAGGAAAGAAAGAAAGAAAGGAGAGAAAGGGGAC
>KE504642.1:1208057-1221263 GCA_000441515.1 Elaeis oleifera | reverse complement strand
TAGTAGTAGAGTCTCCGAGAGAGGAGAGAAAAAGAGAAGAGAGTGGGATTTTTTGGTCTTTTAGATGCTATTTAGGGAGTGGGAAAGGGTTTAAGGAGAATTGGAAAGGGAGAGGATTTGGGGAGGGGAAAAGGGGAAGGGGAGGTGGGTGACAGCAGGGATTGAGTGATTGGATTTCCGAGTAAGAAAAACACTTTTATTTCTCGTTTCTAGCGTTACCGTCTTTGGTGCAGTGCCACAAATTTAATGTCTCTAGTTTCACCAGTTGTAGCCCCAAGACACTTGGTAATTGGTACGTTGTACATTCAGAGCATGTTTTGATTGGATTAATTTTTTTATTATAATAATAATTAAATAATGTGATGACGCTGTTATAATTTGTTAAATATTATAGATATGATCAACTAATACTTGCATATTATAGATATAAGGAATTGTATTATTCAATATAAATTTATTATATGGGTGCAGGGAAGATTGAAGAGGTGCCTATTTTGAATGATAATTTTTTCAAAGATTTTCAAATAAATTTATTTACCATTCTAAGTAGATATCTGTTCTATCTAAATGGCATAAAAGATTATTGTATTTGGATCTTCTTATTTTGCTTGAAACTACCACATATGGATTAATAGATGATTTTATTTTAAAGATTTTTTTTTGCTGAAAGAAGATAGGAAGCTTTTAAAAATTTTAGATGTCTTTCGATTAAAATTTTATTTAACATTTTAAATAGATATCTCTTCAATCTATATGGTATATAAGTTCAAGATATTTAAATTTTTTAATTTTTTTGAAGAGATTATATTATAATATTATAAGCATTTTCTATTGAAGAGATCAACTTTGTATATTATATTATATGATTTGGATGTGTTGTTTTAAGTGCGTCAAGATCAGGAGTTATATTTAAAAATTAGAATGGAGGATACTTCTCTTCCCCTCTTGGTTTTAGAAGCTTTTGAGCCAGCCAAACTGCTGATCTGGGAGAAAGATGGGTTAGTCTAGCAAGAGTAGATGAAGACAACGGGTTAGTAGGTAACGGCTACAAAGAATTTGTTCTTGGACTTGATTTGTCTTGAATTTGTTGATTTGAAAGTTGGATATAATCTTGCTGGTCTTAATGGGTTGCAGGACTTGTCTGGAAGTGGCATAGATATTCCAGGATAAGAAAAGGTTAACTTCTTCACTTGACTAGGTATCAATTTTTTAAATTTATATTTTTATTATTTAAATAAAAATTTACAATCAAAATATGAAAGTGATTAATATTATTTTTTCTTGCCAAAACTCATATGGGATTTTTTTGAAGCTGGTTGGATTAAAACTTGATTTAAGATGTAACATGTGGTATTGACGGCGTCCGCCCATACTTTCACATAATATAGTATAGATCATTTCTTTTAAATTTTTTTTTTTAATAATCCCATTTTATTGAGGTATCTTAGAAGCAAAAAAATTATGTTCAATGTCTTTTTTGTCACAAAATTTTTAAAATACTGACTTTCAAATTTCATTCCATAATCACTTCTAATGCAAAAAATAATTAAATTCTTTCATTTGAAATTTTTTTGTAAAATTTGATAAATACTGAAAAAATTTCATCTTTTTGAGCTAAGAACAAAACTCAAATAAATCTAAAAAAAATCATCTACAATCACAAGTCTATATGTTTTCCTCCTGGGCTTATGGTCCTACTAGGTTCAAATAAATCTATATGAATTAGTTCTAGGAGTCTAGAAGTTGAAACAAGATTTTTAGATTTGAAAGAACTTCTAGTTATTTTTCAAATTGACATGCATTATAAATTTGATTTTTTTTAGATCCTGTATTGGTAATCTTTTAACAAGATCTCTTTTGATCAATTTAGAAATCAAATATATGCTAGTATGCCCTAATTTAAGATGCCATAATCAGTTAGTCTCATTGACTTTGATATTTATCATAATTAGATATTAGCCATTCTTCACAGAATGATTATCTAGATCTATCATGTAGACATTCCTATATCTATGCCCATGAAGATAATACCATTATCAATGGGGCTAGACACAATGCACATTAAAGATTCAAAACTATTTAAAATCTTTATCACAAAATTGATTATACTTAATACGTTATACTTTAGGCCATCTACTAACGATATATTTTCTATGAAAGTGGAGGGAGTGATATAAATGTTACTAATATCGATCATATATCTTTTGTCATTATCATCAAAGATTATCATTCCTCCTTTCTTAGTCTTAAGGATGATAAATTACTTTCTATCATTCATTATGTATCTTGAGCAGTCATTATCAAGATATCATCTTTCTTTCTTTCTCTTGGCTGCAAAACATATCTACATAGAAAAATCAAATAATGACTTTAAGGATCCAAATCATCTTGGTTTTTAAGGTTAGCTGCAATGGTTCTTTTGGAATGCAAACTTTTTTGATTTTTTATCCATTATTTAGTTTGTTGAATTATAAGCATAAGCTTTGTGTCTAATTTTGCCACATAGAATTATGTAATATTTTGAGAAGTAATGGATGACTCTTTAACAAAAAAGTTCTTCAAAAATTTTTGTTTCTTCTGAGATTTGAAATGAAGTCCTATCTTGTTAAAAATAGCTCTTTGATTGCTTAATATTATTTATAATTTTTAAATTATAGGTGAATTTTCAATAATAGGCTTGTACTTTTCAACTTCTTTAAGTCTTGATTTTTTTTAAGATTCCTTTTCTTTCAAAAGCTCTTTCTTATTTTTGATCTAAGCATAATTTAAAGTCTTAAGATCTTATTTTCAAATCAAGCTTTTTAAGTTAATCAATTAAGTCATAAAATATTTTTGTAATTTATCAAAATAAAATCAAGTTGAGTTCAAGTGTTACCTCCTCCTCTTGTGCCAAGACCTGGGTTTACCACTTCTTATGCTTTCTTATATGAACTTGATTTTTCATTATCATTCTAAGTAGCCATCATGATCTTTTTCTTCATCTTCTTAGAAGATTTCTTGAGTAAGAGAGTTTATCTTGAATTGCCCTAGCTTTTTGTATTCATAGCACATGGATGGCTCTTTATCCTTGTCCTTTTCTCTCTCTTTGCTTAGCTCACTCTTTAAGAATGGCTTCCTCTTAAAGTTCTACCTCCTTTTCTTTATGAGTCTCCTGAACTTTCTTATTACAAGGGCCATTTCTTTATCTTTATCTCCTTCTTTTGAGTCTTCAATCTCATCATCTTCTTTGGTAATTGACTTGAGAGCGATTATCTTTCTCTTCTTAGTCTCTTCTTCAATATTTTGCTTCATAGTTAACTCATGAGTCATGAGAGAATTAAAAAATTCTCGCAGGGGCAATGTGTTGAGATTCTTTGCTTCCTGAATTACTGTCACCTTTATCTCTTAAGCTCTTAAAAGTGATCTAAGAATTTTTTGAACAAAATTACTATTAATATAAGATCTACCAAATTTTTAAGGCCATTTATAATATCAGTAAAATGAGTAAATATTTCAATAATGGATTCAATTTGTTTCATTTTAAATAGCTTATATCTGTATATCAGCATATTAATCTTATATTCCTTAACTTGATTGGTACCCTCATAGATAACCTTAAGTCTGTCCCATATTTTTTGATAGAAATATAGGTAGATTTTGATTAAATTTATTAGCATTAAGAGGACAATATAATATATTCATGACTTTAGCATTCAGTTGAATCATTTTCTTACCAATATCATCTCAATCATTTTCAGGTTTGGGAGAGACAATACCATCTAATATGATAGTGGGTGTATGTGGACAATTGATTATGATACTTCAAAGGTCATAATCAAATGCTTATATGAATATGTGCATGTATATTTTCAATATATGTAGTTAATGCCATTAACAAAGGTGATCTATTTATGGATTGTCCTTCGACAAGAAAATATTTAGTTGGGTTACCATTATATCTTTACTCTAGATCGCTATATCAACAAGTGAAAGAGTACCAAAGCTTTGACATCACTTGTTGTCCAGTAAGACAACCCAAAAGGGAGGTAAATTGGATTTCTAAATTTTTTACAACTAAAATAGATATGTGCATAATTTAAGTGAGCTATGTAAAGGTATAGTGAAAACAATGAGTAAATATACGGAGTTATCAAACAATAAATAAACAAGATAGAAGAAATCAAAGTCACATACAAAGATCAAATTTTATAGTGATCTGGTGTCAAGTACAATGCTTGCATCTACTCCCCAATTTATCCCTTGAAAATTTTAACTATAATCACTAAGATTACAGACTAATTATTTTGTCAGGATCATAATTAAATCCAATTAATTTTCTTAGGCACACTAACCAAAATCTTTTCTAAGCCAGTCTTAGACTTATACAATATTTAATTTAAGGCTTAGATGAGCCTATCCCTAAGTTTGAATTCAGTTTGAATTCTAATTGAAACTTGTAAATAGTAAAAATAGAATACATTAACGAGCAAATAAAAATATCGATGAAGCCTAAGCTAAAGAGATGAGAGCCTTGCAATCAATGCATAATTCTTCCTCTTGAAAATACTTAAATACACAAAAAGCAAGTAGTTGGAATTTGACTTTCTTTTTAAATGCTCTCTAAATATTCAACAAAATTTTTGACCTTTCAATGCACTTCTCTCCTATATACTAGTATTTTCTTATGCTCTTTTACTTCATTAAAGCCTTTGGCATCTATATATCATCGTTAGAATGTCTAAAAATAGATTTCTAACCATTGAAAATAAGAACTAGCCATTGGAAATATTTTGTGCAAAACTGCAGCTTCTTAAAAGCTAGCTATTGGAGTTGTCGGCTTAGTAGAGTTAACTCGAGTAGATTTGGAGTTGACTCAAGCTATATTTTTGAGTCAACGTGAAGTCTTTAGGGATCGACTTGAGGATTATACTCAGAAAATCTACTCTCTATCTTTCATAAGAAAGTCGACTCGAGCTTTTCTGGAGTCAATTCGAGGTCTGTGCCACCTGATGCTAATATGCCGGAGTCAACTCAAAACCTTCAGAAGTCGACTCTAGAGCTTCTTCACTTGAATTTTCATGATGTGGCCTCCTTGAATCTTGCTTCTTTGAATTTTCAAGATAAAAATAAGAGATTCTTTGAAATATGGCTCTAATTTTCTGAAATCTCTTTTCAAATATTTGAGCAACTCACTTGTATTAGTTATATATACTCAAATGTTCTGTTTTCATTAAAATCAATTCTAGAACCAATAGTCATCAATGAATGTGATGAAAGAATTTTCACTTGTTAGATTTGAGAAAGAGATCCATATACATCAGTGTGAATGATTTCTAAAGTTTCTTCACTCCTCTTAGCATCTTTTTAGATATGCACATTTACTTTGCCTTTATGCAGTTAACATATGCACAAAAGTAGTAAAGTTTAATAATCTTCAGATTACATCCTTTATTAGCTTTGGATTTTTTCTTCAGAGATATGTCCCAATCTTTGATGCTATAATCTAGAAAGTTTTCAAAAAAATATAAAAATTCTACTCCAAAATTTGAGACTATCTTGTAGCATCTAATTGCTTTAATAAATGAATGTATTTGATTTTCAATTAGAATGGATCATTTATTTTCAATCAGACTCCTTGATAGAAAGCCCCTACAAGTATTAGTAAATGCACAGATGCACTGGAGTTAATGCATCAGGTAAATTAAAATATTTACTAAATTAGATTCAAAACATATAAGAGTAAGGGCTATCTTTATTTATAGCCATTTTCATACTTTATGTACTTTTTTTAGGTGTCCCTTCTTTTGCAAAAGAGGCATTCGATAATCTTATTAATAGTTTCATCTGATGCTACAGTAAATACTTTCTTCTCTATTGCCTTGGGTACAATCTTTCCTTTATCTACTTTTTCCACTAACTTGATATGAAGCAAAGTTTATATTTTCTATCTTCTCTCCTCTCGATCTTTTCTCCTTTTGCACATATTTGATCAGTAATTTATTAATTATCCAATCCTATGTATATTATAGGAGATCTTAAAAAGATTGTAGTTTGATGAAAACGATATGAGAATAATATATGACAAAATATATTTGCTATAAAATCTTAATATCATTAGCTGTGTTGCAATATTTCTTATCTCTATAATATGCTCACATATAATATATGGAGACTAATCTCGTCATTAGAATACTGACATTTGCTTTATCAAAACTTACAAATTACTGCTTTATCATATAAAGGGATCGGTCTCTTAATGTGCTTGACCATGTTAGATTTGATTAAGAGCAAATTGAGACAATTGGAATGCTCCCATTCTTAAAAAAGCTTTTCGGTTCTGATGTACTTTCATCTGTAAATCAAGGTTCATTCACTCGAAATATCAGACTAAGATCAGTACACTCTAATGTGAGCAATAATTTTTTCTTTCAATTCCCTAATATTTGATTCATTAAAAAAAAAATTTCTATACTGCTATCAATCATTATGGAAACTAATGTTATAAATAATACATGCTCATATTATCATTAAATGATTAAATTTTATCCAAAGTAAATAATTTTTTTTATATTTAATTTTGACAGACAATCAAAAGCATCATTATGTCTCTTCTTTGGGGAGTGCCATAACATACTAGTGACTATACATGTTTAGTGATATATCATATCACCAATGAATCTAACAAGATATACACATTGGGTACAATAAACATTATACCTTTCGATATGAAAATGTTCCTCAATCCAATATATACTCTGGTTATTGCATCTATCTAAACATTGAGCATGAAGATGTTCGTTCGAGAGCGAATCAACATTTTAGTAGCTTAAACGTAATTATGATACTATTAAATTTTATTGGATTAATTATATTTATCTAAAATTATATATTATAAAAAATTTTGATTTTATGTATTCATGATTACTTTGATGATCGCACTGAATTAATCAAATCAAAAACTTTCAATTCTTTATAAACAGTGCCAATAAACTTTATATGCATAACATGGCACGATGAATCATTAAGAATATGATAATAGGCCATACTTTATTTATATATAAATAAATTAAATAGTATATAAATTAATCATATAATATGTAAATTTATATTTTATGTAATAAAACTATATATTATGGATCTTATCATAAGTATCAGAAAATCTTTATATAATAAATTTTATTACAAGGATAAAATGATAATTCAAAGATCTTTGTGTAATAAACTTCATGATAGAGAGTAAAATATCATTTTGCAAAAACTTTATGTAATAAATACTTTGTCGAGGCTAAAGTGTAAAAGTCTCCAAAACCAAATTAAATGGGCCCAACTTGATTTAGCCTTGAGAGGCTAATGAGTTGGGATTTAAAAGCTTAATGGAGACCAAGCCTGATGTATCCGGATCTAGGTTTATGGGTCGAAACCCGAAATCCAAACTCGTTTCCTCCTTTGTTCTCCCTCCAAGTCGCCCAAACTTACACCCCTTTCTGATTGGGTGGAGGAACCATAACCGACACGCGTCCCTATCAAATCTTGGCTAGCGTTCATCGAAAAATTCCGATCGACGGACCGTCGCCATCTCCCAAGACTAACCACCAATTTCCCGACGATTGAGACGTTCCTCGATCCTTTTGCCGATCAGAAGCAATAGAGGTGGTGGGAGCCGGCTGCCCCTCCCGGCAAATCTTCACCGGTGGGTTACTGGCGGGTTCTTATCCGACGGCCTTCAGTTTAGGGCTCCTTTCGACCGTCGATTTTCTGATGATTAAAGAGAGAAACAAGAGGGTTTTTCAGCAATCGATGTTGGTGGGTTACTCCGGTCCATCACAATCGGCTGGACAACTGCTATCGATCGACAAATGGCCATTCTCATGGTGATCAGAGAAGAAAGGATTGTCCGACGAGAAAAGTTGGAAGACCTCACCATCAGCTTCTCTATTTCCCTTTGATTAACCGGCGGGTGGTTGCCGCAGGGGGAGGACGCCGGCGGCTTGCCTTGGGTAGCTGTCGGACACATGCCGGAGGTCCAACCCCAGTCTATTCAATGGAGGAAGGAGGATGACGGTAGGGGAGAACCTTAAGTATGCCGCCTCTCTTCTTCCTCCCTCTTATTTATTTATTTATTAATCAAGGCCTAACAAAAATACATGATCAAAGCCTTTCAAAATAAATAAATGATAAAACATGCTAGGCCCTCTAAAATAAACAAAAATAAATAAATTAAGTCATTAACATGAAATTCAAGAATGGCCCGACTTTAATCATACATAACGGACTAGAATGGTTGGTTAAATCTATATCCATAAAATTGTGATATAGATAAATATTTAATTTTAAGTTAAATAATTTATATAGCTCTGATGCCACAATATTAAAATTTTATGAGATGATAGAAGTTAGATGAAGAAGAAACCATCGATGCCGTTCATGATTTTTGGAATCATGCAATCACAAAAAAAAATCAAACTGTTGCACACAATAAACATCAAGTATATTCTTATCACACAATAACCTTCAAGTATATTCTTATTATTTTATCGAAGGCTTATCTTTAATCAAATTTCAGATTAAACTAAACCAACTAAATAAATCCAGATATATATTGGTTTTTCATTGACTTCATCTTTTCTTTACTTAGCACATTTAATATTCAAATTATTTATCATTCAATCTAGATGAATCAAATGCAACATTATTTTAGATTTCAATCAAGATATACGTATGATATCTGATTATTTTACACGTGCATTTCAAACCCTCATATTGTCTGTCACGAAATCCTCAAAGCAGTCCATTTCTCAGTTTTCTTCTCCATGGGGATCCTTGGGCCTCTCTCATTTACCTCTCTCTTATTTTAGTTTTAGGCAGTCGATGTCCAAGAGGAACACTCCATCACCTATTTCTGCAACAAGCTCAATGATGCTCAGAGAACCCATACTATGTGTGCATCTGCTTGTACACATTATAAATCCTGCAGAATTCTAGAGCAACTATTTAATAAACATTGGAGTTTGTGCTCGCTTGGACTAAGCCCCTTCATCATTTGAACTCCCCAAGGAACCTGATTTACAGGAAAGACTATATTCATTTTGCTCAGCACAACATTTCTTGAGAGAAGTATAGGAAAAGAAACCAATTCACCGTTACTTGAGAGAAGTATCCGTGTTTAAGTTCTTTCTTTGCGCAACAAGAACTTACCATTAATGCTGAACCAAGAGCGCAGTCATCAGCTAACAAGTAGAGGTGATATAAATTGATCCGATCCGTCAATTCGATCCACATTCGATCCATCTTAAATAGATTTGGATTTGAATTAACGAATTCGGATCGTAAACAAATCGATTTGTTTAATCCGTTTAATAATCAGATCGGATTCAGATTTTAGGCAGCTGACTCGTTTAATCCGTTTAACCCATTTAAATTTGGTTGGTTATGAATTGAATCTTGGATAGCAGGCTTGGGATCCTGTCACGCGGGCCTACAGGCTACAGCGCGCAGTGCACATTTTTTTTTCTAAATTCGTTCGGTACCGTACAGCCGCACCCTCGACTGTGTCAAATCCCATGGTGTTGTCAAATCCCACGGTCATAACACATCATGTGGGGAGAGGGGCACGACTATCGATGGGCATGACTATCGGTGGGGGATGAGAGAGAGGGGAGAGAAGGCTGCGGGGTGGACGGCGCGAGCACAAGTGGGTGGGTGGGCTTGCAGCAGAGAAAAGCTAGGAAGAGGGCGAGGGCCGACATGATCATGGGAGGGGGTGGGGGCGGTGGCATGAGCATGGGAAGACCGTTGGGGCCACCGGGGGGATGGCGGAGGGGCGGTACATGGGCTACTGGTGGAGGAGCTGCAGGTGGCCAGGGGGCATGGGGGTGACCGTAGATGGGGTGGGAGGGTGGCGCGGATGACCCACGGGTGGCAGGGGAGCGGATGAGCCGCAGGCGCTAGGGGTTTTGGCCATGGGCGGAGGATCGACAGGCATGCGGGATTCGGGCCTACATGCAAGGGAGCACTATGGGGGAGAATAGGGGGGCAATCGGGTCGGATCGGGTCAGATACGGATTGACTCAAAAATTCTGAACCCAAATCCGATCTGTTTATGTAAACAGATTAGATTTCAAAATCCAAACCCGATCTACTTAGTAAACAGGTCACCTGACCTAACCTATTTACAACCTGTTTATAATAATCTATTAAAAAAATCAATCGAACTAACCCGACAATACGTTTAAAAGAAAATTAAAATTAAAATCTAAAGGGCTCTGCCTCTGCCCTGTCGGATCTCCGCCCGACTACCCTCCTTCCACTCTGCTTGATCGCCGGCGCCACGCTGTCGATGACCTCCATCTCTATCCTACCACCGTGCTGTCGACGGTCGACCGCCTTCGATGTTGCCTCTTCACCAACCAGCCAGTCACGCTCGTCGCCTCCAGGCTCTGGCAGCGTGAAGAAGAAGGAAAGGGAGGGCCAAGGGGAAGAGATCACCGCCTCTCCGCCCCCAACGCCGTTGATCTTCCTCCCTCGATCCGCAAACCTCGAACCCCCCCTCTCCCCCCACGGTGCCCCTTGCATGCAGGCCCGAATCCTGCGTGCCCGTCGGTCCTCCGCTCATGGCCAAACTCCCCTGGCACTCGCGGCTCGTCCGCCCCAGGCCACCTGTGGGTCGTCTGTCCTCCCGCCCCGCCTACGGTCACCCCCATGCCCCCCTGGCCACCGGTGGCTCCTCCGTCATTAGCCCATTCACCGCCCTCCCCCACGCCCCTCTCGGTGGCCCAACAGTCTTCCTCATACTCATGCCGCCGCCCCCACCCTCCCTCTCGCAATCACGCCGCCCCACCCCCTCCTTGCTTCTTCTCTATCGCAAGCCCGGCCTCCCACCCGATCCACCTGTGCTCATGCCGCCCCACCCCACAGCCTTCCCTCCCTCTCTCTCACTCTCCCACCGGTGCTCGTGCCCCTCCCTCCACATGGCATGTTATGATTGTGGGATTTTTCAACACTGTGGGATTTGATACGATCAAGGGCGCGGGTGCGTGGTACCAAGCGAATTTAAAAAAAAAAATGCACGCTGTGCTCTATAGCCTGTAGGCCCGCATGACAAGAGCCCAAGCCTGTTACCCAAGGTCCAATTTATAACCAACCCAAAATTTAAACGGATTAAACAGGTTAAATAGATCAGCTGCTTGAAATTCTGAACTCGATTACTAAACAGATTAAACAGGTCAATCTGTTTACGACCCAAACCTGTTCAATTCAAATCCAAACCTATTTAAGATAGGTCGAATGCGGGTCGGATTGATGGATCGGGTCGACTTTTGCCACCCTTAGGGGAGAGGGGGGTTCGGGGTTTGTGGATTGAGGGAGGAAGACCGACGGCGTCGGGGTCGGAGGAGCAGTGATCTTTTTCCCTCGACGCTCCCTTTCCTTCTTCTTCGCATTGTCGGAGCTTGGAGGCAACGAGCACGATTGGGCTGGTTGGTGAAGAGGCAGCACCGGAGGCAGAGCCGGAGGTGGTCGACTGTCAACAATACAGTGGTCGGGCGGATATGGAGACGGTCGACTGCATGGTGCCGGCAGTCGGATGGAGCAGGAGGAGGGCGGTCGGGTGGAGATCTGGTAGGGCAGAGATAGAGCCCTTCAAGTTTTAATTTCAATTTTTTTTAAACAGGTTGTCAGGTTGGTCCGATTGATTTTTTAATAAATTATTATAAATAGATTATAAACAGATCGGATCGGATGATCTGTTTACTAAGTAGGTCAGATTTGAATTTTAAAATTTGATCTATTTAGATAAATAGATCGAATTCGAATTTATAATTTTTGAATCAATCTATTTTTGATCCAACCTATTTATATCCAATTTGATTGGATTGCCACTCCTACTAACAAGTTACACAGCAAGATTATATGATGGTACTTCAAGAGAATTCTGTTGAAAAGTTAACGGTAACTTTCTTGGTGAATGATGTCAGTTCTCATTTCAACTGGAGTGCATGCTTGATTCAGGAAGATACTCAATGCTCACTCCAGCAATGACTATCCAAAGTCTTCTATCTAGGGTTGGCAAATAGATCGGATCGGTCATAAATGGGTCGGATCATAAATGGATCGGATCAGAAAATGATCAATCCAAATCCGATTTGTTTATTAAATGGATCAAAAATTCAAACATGAATCCGACCTATTTATTAAACAGGTAATCCGACCGACCCATTTAATCCATTAATTAAATAGGTCAAATTAGATTAAACGGATTAAACAGGTTAAATGGATCAAGTTAAATGAGTTAGAAACAGGTTAAACAAGTTTTAAACAGGTTAAATGGGTCTTAAATCGGTTAAACAGGTTAAACAGGTCGGGTTAAATGGGTCAGAAATAGGTTAAACAGGTTAAATGGGTTATCTGACTCAACCCAACCTAAATATTTAACAGGTTAAATGGATCAGATATCTAAAACCCATATCCGACCCAATTATGAAATTGATCGATCTATTTATGACCCAAATCCGTTGAGTCTAAACCCAAATTTATTTATGACGGATAGAATACGGGTCGGATTGGTGGATCGGATCGTATTTTGCCGGCCCTACTTCTGTCGAGGTGACCAACATCAATCAGTCATATCAGGTGAAGTTGACCAGCAGCAAACCAACGATCAGGTGGAGCTGATGTGCGGTACGAAGAACAAAACAACTATTTGAGTATTAATCTGCTGCAAAATGTTCAAATAGATTATAACTTTCAGATGAAGAGCAGTGGGGATAGAACGCTGGTTCTCTGAGGTACTGTTGTTTGATGAAGTGCCAGGAATGAGATTGCCTCTGCATTTTTTGAATTTTCAATGATATTCACTGCATAATTTTATAATTTGAACTTTAAAAATCAAGTAGCAATAATTTTAGTCACAAAGAAGAAACGTTAAAAGGTGGATTTGGTTACATTTTTTGATTTTAATTTTAATTTAAAAATAATTTTATTTTTTAATTTTATTATTGAGTAAAATAAAAAGTAAAAATATGTTTGATAATTATGTTGCTATAAAATAAAAGCAACATTTGGAGATCGTAGGTAAAGAGCTCGACGAGGGAGAAAGATTCAGAAAGAGAGGGAGAAGCGGATGGGGAGTTAAAGAGCTTGATGAGGGAGAAGGGTTTGGGCTCTTTATTTTTTGATTTGGCGTTTTAGATATGAAAAAGTAAAAAAATAGAAAATAAATTTTAGAAAGTA
>KE504642.1:1172122-1189212 GCA_000441515.1 Elaeis oleifera | reverse complement strand
TTATCATGAGCTGTATCCCTTGATAGCATGATCGTATTATATTTCGGATTTGGGGCGTGATACATAATCCAGAGGAGACATGTTTTCCAAGCTATAAACAACATGCACTCCAAGCTCCAATAACGGTGGGAATGCTCCAATAAAGAAAGTTTATATTAACCACCAAAAATTAAATAGTTAGAATATCAAAGAAAGGGAGAGGAAGAGGAGGCTCAGATTTGGTATTTCATCTATAACGAAATCAAAATGACAATAATTGATTGCCTGTAGAAGAAGGCCATTCAAGATTATTGCTGGTAGAAACAGTTAAATCAGCAAAAAGATATTCCAAAATCATCACAGCCTCCTTACACAAACCTTAAACAAACCTCTATATATAGGTCATATTGCATATTTTGACATCCAGCATAAAAATAAAATCAAAAAACAACTGATCTGCTAATTAAGATCAAAAACTAAAAATAACTCTAAATCGATCTACTAATCAAGACCAAGACCAAAAATAACTCCAAGATATTAGGAAATCAATAGATCTAGAAACCAAGACCAAAAAACAGATCTAGTAACTAAGATCAAAAACAACTCCAAACTAATCATCAACAAATCTACAACCAACCTCATTAGATCTAACACGATAAAGTCCCTAAGACATCAGTAGGATCAGTAGTATCATCCACATCAGAAAATAATTTACTGAACAAAACCTCAAGAAATAATCAGAAAATCAGATAAAACTACCATATTTGCGGGAAAAAATGCAGATCCGAATGAAAAGAAGCATGGATCAGAACAAGCGGAATAGAAATCATAAGATACTCTCATCTGAAAGTGAAACAGAGAGAAAATACAGGCAAAAATAACCCACTTCTCACGGCTTCTTCGGAGTGGAGTTATGGAGCCTGAAGGAGGACCACCACTTCTCATGACTATGGAAACTCTAAAGCCTCGGCCACCACTTCTCCTTCCCTTTGTCCAGTGGAGGATCGTAGGAGGAAAAAAACCCTAGAACGTCAAGAGTGGAGAACGAGATGGGATAGAAAATAGAATGGGACCAAAGTAAAGAGGAGCAGGTAGGGAGTCTCAGTCACCGAAATACCGAATGACACCAACCGAACACCTTCCCTTGTCCAGTGGAGGACTGAAGGAGGAAAGAAATTCTAGAGCATCGAGAGTGGAGAATGAGATGGGATGGAAAATAGAATGGGACCAAAGTGGAGCAGAACCGGTAGGGAGTCACAGAAATATCAAATGACACTGGCCGAGCCCTAAAGCCCTTAAGCCTTAAAGGTCTCTAGCTGTCAGCCTGTTATGGGTTAAACGGGTTTAATCTGATCCGATCTAACCCAATCCATTTATTAAATAGATTAAACAGGTTAAACGGGTTAGCTGTCTGAAACCTGAATCCGATCTGATTATTAAATAGATTAAATAGATCGACTCATTTACGGTCAGAATCTATTTAATCCAAATCTGTTTAAGACGGATCGAATGCGGGGCTGGTTGATAGGTCGGGTCGACTTTTGCAATCCCTAAGTGTAAGATGCCGCAAGACACTAGAACACTGGAGTGGATGGTTGGGTCTCTTGGGATATGACCTGTAAAAAAGTTTTGACCAGAGATTACTCCGGCGGGGACCCTCCGATCACACAAAATGTCGTAAAATTTGGACCAACGATCAGACATTGACATTAACGTACCACTCGGTATTCATTTTCATTTATCACTTTGGATGCAAAAGGGTAAAGAACAAATACTCAAAACAGAGACAGAAGTTTGAACGTCGAGTTCTTCCCAATGCTTACTACATCAAGAAGTAGAAATGAAGATGAATATAGAAAACAATACATGAAGCACTAGCACTATTCAAGTATCTGTTGGAGAGCTCCACATGGCACAGAAGGCATTACTCAAAGAAGCAGTCACACTTCTCAGTACAAACCATGATAGTTAGAGAGGTAAAAGCGGCTCTACACTGCACTGCCATAAAGTGCTCTCTGGGTTGGATTCCTTTCAGTTATTCACATCCCCTGCATACCAGTTGGACAAAGAATAAAATTAAACAACAAAAATTCCTGATGATCAACAGATCAAGTAAAGCGCATTAGAGGAGAGGCAGTGGAAAATACGATATCCCCATTTCTTATCCTATTTTTCATTCCTGATATTAGTTGGACATCATAATGCTTTTAGAAGTGTGAGGCATCATAACTTATATTTATGAAGTTGAGTCATTAACAATGAAGTCAGAGGGAGAACATGAAGTGATACTTCAGTTAATCATCCAACACCAAGAGTCTTAACCACATGAGGGAAGTTTACATGTGTGATCAACTTCTGACTATATCAATAATGATTGGATGCAACTAATGTTCAGCATGAAGGAAATCTACTTATTATTCTGTGCTGGAAACTTGTTACTCCACTAATTATTACCGCTAGTGATTATCAACAACTTCTCTCTGAACTATCTAATAATTTAATTTTTCACATGAAAAGGAGTCCGTCTAAATGTATCAAGAGTAAGATACGAGCCCAGGTGCATTAAAAACACAACTATCAATACAAATTCATAGCTGGCAAGATCTTCACAGACATTATGTCCAGAATATTTCTCACTTCAGCAGAAGCACTTGTGGAATGCTTACTCTCAGAAGCTGGAGATATGCTTCTCTTTTTACTAGGTAGGAAGCAGTCACTTTCTTCAGATAGCTGCATCTCCAGGTTCTCAATCTCTTTGCTTAGTGCTTCGGCCTTGGATAAAATTAAGAAACTTAGATGTTTATGATTTATAAGAAGAAAACAGAACTTGGACGTCTATGATTGGTAATTAACCCACAAGAAATTGTTCTATCTTCTTACCTCCAGATCGGCATTTTGCAGCTTGATGCTTACGCTTGTGTCCTCTCTTTGCAGGGATTCAAACAGCGCAGACAATCTTGCCATCTGGAGAAATAGCAACGTCTTATACATAAAAAAATTTCACGGATGCACAATGAAAATGGAAAAAGACTGAGGAACGTGGGTCAGCAGGTTAAAGGCTATAAGTGAAAATATAATTTATTCGAAAACAAACGAAGAGAAAACTATCTTATCTATAAAATATAGTGGAAAGACCTATTTCAAATCCAGCTTCTCTTTACATTAAGTTACAAGCACGCTAGTGACAAAAAATACAACACAGAAGTACTGCATGAGAACCAATCTATAATGTTAGTAAGTTGGTGATCAAGAAAGCTAATGCGGACCCTGATCGAAGTAAGATATTATTTATATACTTATGGAACAAGAATAAAGAATAACAGAGGATCACATGATGTTCGTGCAAACTGGAAAACTAAATGCCTTCAACAAGACCATATATAGGCACAATATCCAAGAAGCTACACTCAAACGACTCATGAAAGAAGAGAGTAAAGATTGAAAGCTCCTAAAATGGAAGGGAGACGGAAATGATGCATCAAAATATAGGTGAAGCAGGGAATCCAACAAGATTGATCAACGGTCAGAAGTAACCCATACAAGATTGTAGAACATAACGCAAGAATTTATTCTCAGAATTAAATGGATCGGTGAAACACCCTTTGGCTGGTCAAAGGACAAATGATTCAATCAAATGCTTTTCTCAAACATTCAAGATTGTAGAGTCGGGATACTGACAGCGGCATCAGGAATAAACGATTCTATCGAAGTTAGTTGAATCCGGAAAATTCAGAATTAAGTAGTACTATTTTAGTTTTCGATCAAGAAGAATCGAAGCACGAAGATTCATCTCGTACCTCTTCCTTTTGATGTCTTTCTTCTGCCTCATAACTCTCAAGATCTTCCGTTAAAGTCTTCGCTTCATTCTTTAGTGGTGGGATACGTTGCCTTTCCTTATCCGCATTTTTCCAGAGGCACATCCTCAGCAACGCGGCGTTCAAGTTCCTGCCATCCTGTTACCAGCAAAAGAAAAAAATTAAAGAACCCACCCGATTATATGCGGAGAGAGCGAGAGAGGGAGATCAGAAAGGCAAGAATTAGGGAAGGAGCAAGAACCTCGAGTTCTTGCAAGCGAATGCCTGAGTTGTCCACGAACTCCAAGAGGCCACGGACTTCATCTTGGAGTCGGATCCGCTCATTCTCGCAATCGTAGAGGAGCTGCTGCTGCTGCTCGAGAGCAGAGATCTCATCTTGGACTTGGAGGCTTCTGCGGTCGTCCAGATCGATGAAGGGCTGCAGCTCCAATGATGAGCTGCCGATGGACACTCGGCTGCTCCTCGGGGACGGTGGAGAGAGCTCCATTGTTGGGAACCAAGGAAACCCAAGAAACCAAGAACAAGAACAGAGATGGATCTCGAAAATAAGAACAACCAAGAAGCTCTCTCGGGATGGGTAAAGGGAGACACGGAGAGAGGAATATGGAGGGAAGGGGGGAGAATGGTTCTATTTAATAAACGATGAAACGCCGAATAGACGTTACAGGGAAAGATGGACGCCAGCTGTGATCTCTCCACCGCACTCGCGTTGTATCGTTGGACCGGGACCAATTATTCGGGGATACCGGATGCGGTTCCAATGGCGCGGTATTTGTTTAAACAATAGTATTTTGGGAACCACTTATTTGCTGATATTGATGTTTCTGTACACGTCTCATTCTATTACGTTATTTAAAAATTTTTATTTTCAAAATTTTTATTTTTTTTTAAATTTTATTTAGTACAACCGTTTCGTCAAACATTCTGATTTCTTCAAATCAGATTGTGATTTTCATCAGCCTATTATAATAAAATTATGACGTGATTTATCTGTGTGATTTTTATTCTCTAAGTTATGATTTTTATTCTCTAAATTAATCTTTCTTTGATGAAATTTTAATTCATTCCGATCCAAAACTCTCCTTACCTTCTTGGTGTCTGAACCGATGATGATCTTGAGAGAGGTGGTGTTTACCTTCGAGGATGAGCATTCGTGATTGGTCCTCTATTTCCGCAACGAAGATAATATTTTCAGCTTGTATTAGATTGTACCCATAAATATGTTATAATTTTGGATACTGTTTTTCATAATCGCTAATCCTTATATCATGGATACCTCAATTAATCTAAAAAATGATGTAAGGATTGCTTTAGCATCAAACATTGACGGTGATTTTGCATAGAAAGTAATCTAAACTATTGATGAGAGATGAATGGAATGAAGTTGGGATGAAAGAGATTGGAGGAGATAGAGTTGTATTAGTTTTGATCTCTATCAATTTAAAACAAAATTCTCTTTCTATTCCAAACAGGTAGAAAGGAGAGAGGATAGAGATCTTGAGGGAAAGGATTTTTTTTATCTTCTTATTGATAGAAATCCTAGGTGGAACAAGATAGGAGAAAGAGGAGAGGACTTCTAGAATATTTTCAAATCAGCAAAAGAAGGCCACATAAGCGGATCACATATATAACGTGACAATCCAGTTACGGCAAGCAAATAGAAATTAGAATCAAGATCCGAACTGAAGGAATTTAAAAGTTGATGATGTGATTGCACTAAATAAAAGTTTAGGATGTAATTAAAATTTAGGTTATTAGAACCGTAGCTCCTAACCAACCTTCTAAAAAGAAAATCCTTATTAGAAGATGGGGTTTATTAGCTTTTATCTACTAAGTTTAGAACCCTATGTCTATACATGCTGCGGACGGATTTGAAGGGCTTCGTACCTGAGCCAACCCGCTTCAAGCTAGATCGACTCGAGCAGCAGGCGGAGCGGTCAGTCTCTCTTTAATCCTCCAATCCAAAAACGAGCCGACCCTCCCATAAGGGGTCGCCCCTCCGAGAATTGTTGCCACATCACTAGCCATATAAATCCCACATAGAAGCTCGAAGGGTGTGCACTGAAATATAAACAACAAACAATCAATTCACTAATGTACATAATTTTTCTATCCATATAGAAATATATGAATGTACGGATGACGTGGAATATGTACATTAATCAAAAGATGAATCTATGGTTCTACACAATGCAATATTCTTAAAATTTTAATTAAGAGGTTCCAAAGTATGGAGCAGCATTGCAAATGGGGAGGGCTAGGATGTGCGTCCCGTGCATGCGGACTTGGGTTGCGCCAGACGAATAGGCTGCACTAGGGATTGCTGTCTAAGATAGTCGGGTCATGAATCTCGTGCCGATGGGCCGAGCCAGGGTATCTACGGAGGCGGTACCCCCTACCATCCCAATAGAGCATCCAGGCAAATCCCATTCTAGGAGTTCCAAAATATTGAACAACATTGCAAATGGGAAGGACCGGAATGTATGTCTTATGCACAAATTAAATTCAAATACCATTAATTTAATAAACACCATAAATTTAATTTAAATATGAAAATTAGAAGAGAAGAGAATGATATGTAGCGATCGCTTCATCGCCGTCACCGCCGCCATCGCTAATACTCACCAAAGGATGGGAAAAGAAGGAGGGAATGGCAAGGGAGGATGGCGAGGGTGTGGGGATAGCGGATCCAGTGCAGGAGATGGTGGATCTGATGCAGAGACGGTGGATCCAATGCCGTGATGGTGTTGCGGGGACTGAGGCTCGGGGATGGAGGCTCAGGCAGGCTTCTGGTGGTGCGGTGGGGAAGAACGGGGGAGTTAGGGAAGAAGGGGGAGGCGGGGTCGTGGGGACGGTGGATCCGATGCAAGGATGGCGACGTGGGGACTGGAGCATGGGGATGGAGGCTCCGATAGGATTTTGATGGTGCGGCGGTGGAAGAAAGGGGATCGGAGCTGGAGGAAGAATGAGGGACATGAGGTCGCAGCGAAAAAAAATCGATCAAGAATGGGAGGTTTAGGGCTTTGTATTATTGACGGTGACTACTGCATTGCTAAAGCCATCGCTAATCACTAAATAAGATTAAATAAATAAATATTTAAAATTTAAGAGTTATAGCGATGGTTTTCCATCGCTAATAACAAAACTATCTGTCGTTAATATATCTTCGACCCTTTAATGATGGTATTTTTTCAGTCATAATTATTCATCAATAATATCTCTATTAGTGATAGCTGATTTGTTGCCACTAATAGCCATCGCTAATAAGAATATTCTTGTAGTGTTTTACTTCTCGCATGACCAAGATTTTTGTCAGCTTAGCTCATTTTAGGAATGAGAGGCATCCGAAAGTTCTTTAGGTTAGCCTCGCTTCTTGTCTGCCGAAGTCTTCTACCTACATGACTTGTGTTCGTGGACTTCAAAGGTTCTTTATCATTAGCTCTTGCTTTTTGTACGATCAAGTTTTTCATCGGCTTAGCTCGTTTTAAAATGAGGGGCCTTCGAAGGCCTTTTAGGTTAGCCCTCGCTTCTTGGCCGTCGAGATCTTCGGTCTACGTATTGTCGCAAGAAAATGAGGTCTATGACTACAAAATTATGAATTAGAAATATTGAAAGAGTGGTTATTACACTATTGATAGTACATTCATAGGTTGTCTGAGTTTCAGGGTTGCTGTGGTGGTATTTATCCAATTGCTTCAAGTGGTAGGTTCCACATCTGATGACCTTGTCCACTCGATAAGGGCCTTCCTAGTTGGATGAGAGCTTTCCTCATTTACTTGGTTGAGATCGGCATGATTGGAGTGGATGGTGATGGTAGGATGATGGCAGCTGATCCTGTAAAGAAGCCTCTAGTCGGAGTTGGCTTCGATAAGGATCCTCCAACGCTCAAGTTAGAAACTCAGAAACAGATGAGAAAGAGTGAGTGAGAGAGAGATTGTATACCTAGAGGTTCTCTGTTAGCCTCTATTTATAGATAGAGGTGAGAGTCGTGAGAGGAAAGAAGTATGAGAGGTCATCCCAGCCGTTTCGGGTGCATCGCGCATGATATTCCTGGTCAGATTTCTTGGGATCTGATGGTTGTCCATTGCCTCGTCTGCCTCGTCACCAACTATTTTCGATTTCGAGGGATTTAAAAATAGTATGGGAGCTTGAGGTCAACCTTCCAAATATATCGATTACAGTTGACTGAAGTACCTTAGATCGGTAGAAGCAAGGGTCAGCTAAAGCTAGGTTGGCAAAATCTGGTCGATAGTGATTGAGGTGGCTTGTACACGTCTTCAGCTTAGAGATGTGATTTTCTACCTGTATCATTGCTAAAATGGAGATGGGAGGCTTTTAAAATTTTAGAAGTCTTTCAATTAAAGTTCTATTTAACACTCTAAATAGATATCTCTTCAATCTATATGGTATGCGAGTTCAAGATCTTTGGGGCTTTTTCATTTTTCTGAAATATTTGCATATGGTATTTTTTAAGCGAAGATTATATCTTTTACAATATTATATGTAATTTCTACTGAAAAGATCAACTATTTATATTATATTATATGATTTGGATGTGCTGTTTTAAGTGAGTCTAAATCAGGAGTTATATTTAGAAATTGGAATGGAGGATACTTCTCTTCCCCTCTTGGTTTTAGAAGCTTTCGCGTCAGCCAAACTGTTGATTTGGATGAAAGGTGGGTGAGTCTACCTAGAGTAGATGAAGCCAACGGGTTACCAGGTAACGGCTAAAAAAAAATTTCTTCTAGAACTTCATTTGTCTTGAATTTTTTAATTTGAAAGTTGGATATAACCTTGCTGGTCGTCATTGGTTCCAGGACTTGTTCGGAAGTGGAATGGATATTCCAGCATAACGAAAGATTAATTTCATGGGATAGATTAATGCAAGCACAGATAACATTTATTTTTATTTGAAATGAGCATTGCCGTCCAAAATGGTTTTTTTTTTAATATGCTCGACCGAATTATTGCGTATAGATATCATGGCTGCCGAAAATGGCTTTCATGGCAAGTTATTCAGGATAAATCGAAGAAGGGCCACATTTATAGCCGACCTAGACAGTGGCTTCACCTTTTATACGAATAATTCTAGCTTGGTCAATACCATTGATATATATCAATATTATAGGATAAATTTATTCCTGGAGGAGGAACAATAACTCCTTAATGGCTTCAACCCAACAAAGAAGTGAGAAGTTACTTTTTTCTCTATCTAATGTTAAGTTTGGAATAGATTTTATGCTCGTGAAACAGCATTTGGCAAGGAGGCATAATGAAAAAGATACTTATGTTGGGATGGGCTTCACAATATGCCACATAGCCCTTAACACTAATTTTAAAATATGAGTCTAAAAGTCAAAGATTTTTTCTACTAACGGAGTTATTAGTTTTATGATTAAAGTATTTCTTTTTCTTCATTTTCAGTACATAACGATACATACTATATGACCATATAAAACACGTTAAATATATAACAAAGTGATACATACTGTAAGATTTTTTGATACACATCCAGCAATAATTTAATACACACTTACAGCTAAAGTGATACATAGTTTATCGAATTTAATTTCATCAGTATAGAGTATATAACTAATTGATACACACTTAGTAAAATATTCATCCAACATTCCAATGCACACATCTAGATAAAACGATATATAATTTTTAAATATAGCATTCATCAATACACAGCATATCAGTAAATGATATAGACTAGATGACTTATTGAACATATTGAAAGCTCTTTTGATACATATCTAATAACAATCTAATACACATTTACAAATAAATTGATACATAGTTTACCGAACTTAATATTCACTAATATACAGTATATGGTCAATTAATAGATATCTAGCAAAATATTCATTCAACATCCCAATATACATCTTAATGTGAAATGATACACAATTTTTGTAAACTTTTAAATACACAGATCTTAGAAAAGAAGAGAGATTAGAAGAAAGAAAGGACCTCGAGGTGTATATTGGATCATTGCTGGATGTGTATTAAAAATTATAATATATATCAATAAGCTATCTAGTGTGTATCATTGGTTCATATATTATGTACTGATAAATGCTATATTTTGAAAATATGTATCACTTTATCTAGATATGTGTATTAGGATGTTGGATGAATATTTTACTAGATGTGTATCAACTAGTCATATACTATGTATTGGTGAATACTAAGTTCAATATACCATGTTTCAATTTAGCTATAGGTGTATATTAGATCATTGCTGGATGTGTATCAAAAAAGCTTACAGTGTATATCACCTTATTACATATTTAGTGTGTATCATATGGTCATATAGTATATATCACTATGTGCTGAAAATGAGGAAGAAAAAAATACTTTAATTACTAGATTAATAATTCCATCAGTAAAAAAGTCTTTAATTTTTAAACTCATACTTTAAGATTAGTATTAAGAGACACATGATACATTGTGAAACCCACCCCATATGATCTTTTGTAGTGCCCATCCCATATGATTTTTGTTCTTTATAAACTATTCCTTAGCATAAGCACACATTTATGCTTACATATTTTCTATTTTTATGGAAAAAAGTCATCATTTTAAATTATTCCAGAAGGTATATTTTGTTATTCAATAGTTGCTATCTAACAAAAATTGATATAACTCATGACATAACTATTATAATAAGCATAAATTATCCTGTTTTTCTTAATCTTGAACCAAACATAGCCTTATTGTTCTCCACCTTTTCCCACTTGTCTATTAATTCAACAAATCCTAATTAAACAATAATTTTCCTTTAATTTTGGTACAAAAGAATATTGGAGGTTTAGCACAGGTTAAGCATAACTATCCCTAATCGTGCACCACAAAACATAACCTCAATGGCATTTAGATCGGCCTGCTTGGCTATTTAAAAAGATAATTCATTTAAAACTTATTTTTTTTCCTCATTGTGGTCATGCTAAATTTAATTATTCATTTTATGTTTTCAGCTATTGAAATGCCACATGACTAATGTTATACACCCTTATTTCATTTGTTGCCTCATTCAGCATCCGATGTGGCATGAATCAACTGGTGCAGTAATTCATAAGCTTTAATAGGTTTTAAAGAAGTTGGATAGACTAGTAATTCATAAGCTTTAATAGGTTTTAAAGAAGTTGGATAGACCTCTTGAATATCAAGTTGAAGCATGAATATTTTGGCAATAAATTTTTATTTTCGAACTAGGATGAGGAAATTGTGGGCAAGATTATGGTGAGAGTTGGTGGTAAATTAAAGATTTATCAACCAAAGTATTAGGCACCTTGGTGATGAATGGTATTGTTACACCTCCGACTCAAGATTACGAGCCTAGGGCCATGGCAAGGCAACCATCTCAAACTTACATGAGGCATTCCAAATATGAGATCCATACATCACAGTAGCATTAATTTAAATAACTGAAAGTTGATATTCAATTAACAAATTCAACTAATAAATATAATTGAAAGTTTTTATGTCAAATAAATTTCGGCTAATAAATCTCAATTAATAATAATACATTTAAATCTAATTAAATAATATTCATATTCCGAATCTCATTTCTAATCTCTCTCCCAAGCGATATCTATGTTCGAAACTAAGTGTTTGAATCTAAAAAAGAAAAAAAAAAAGGATAATGAGCTTGACAATCCAGTAAGCAATAAATACTTTATTTAGATTAATCTAGTAACAATAATATACTAAAATAAGTATGTAAGGTACATAAATTCAAAATCTAATTTATATATATAATATTTTTAAATAGTAAGCATGCAAATATGATCCTTTCACAATTCAAATTTTATTTTTTGGTAAGAATTCAAATTTTATTCATAAATCAATTTTTTCAGAACATCACATTCATTTTGATAGTCATGAACTAAATCATAGTACTAGAAAACAATTCCAACGGACAGAATATCCAATTACTAGCATCTAATCACTCCATTGGCAGGATATCGAATTACCAGTGCACAACCCTTACTGATAGAACGTCGAAGTACCAACATTTAACCTCACTGATAGAGTTCAATGCATAGCCAAGCTACGAGTCAAAATCTATCTCAAATTAAAATATTTTTTAAAATATAATTTATATTTTGAATAAAAGGTTCATAAACCATGCGACATCAAAATCAAATGGACAATCTATATCAAATTCAATACTTTCGATAATAAATCATTTAACATTTCAGAAAAGAATATATTCAGCAATTCAAAATGCTATGCATCAAATTCATAAATCATAAATAATCAAAAAAAATATTTTATAATTTATTGATAAATTTAAAATAAGTATTAATTATCTCACATATACTCCAACAAATCTAAATAATTTTAGAAATTTTCTTTCAAACTCTTCAATTAATAGATCATACCATAGTATTATACTGCTGGACATCTTCTTGTCGAGATTACTATACTTCTATATTGGATCAAGTCTAATAATTAGGGAGAAGATGAATAATCAAAAAAGGCATGATTGATGGCTAATCATATTCAATGATTTAAGTCAGTTCGGTCATCTTACTTCATCCGATCAAGATTAGACTAGGATATAGATGGTTCAACGAAGATCATGGATGATCAAATCAATAATATCTAATTAGAGTCAAGGTAGAGATTGATATGATGTTCGACGATCAGAAATTAATTTGATTAAATAATTTTATTTAATCAAAATCAAATTAAGATGTAATTGACTCCACTAAAAAAAGAGGACTATAACAATGACAAAGCAATATCGACCAATATCCTAATCAGTCCAATCAAGATAGTCATTATGTTGGTTTGGCGATGTTAAGCTACGGCCACAATGACGGTCGCCGACGCCCTTCGGGAGGAAGAGAACCGGTGACATTTGAGTTTTGAAGGCCTGAGATTAGTGCTGGATGCAGCATAGATCTGGGTCGAGTTAAATAGGAGAGGAATCGAGCTTGTGAATCCTCAAGAATCAGACTACCATGGGGAGTCCATGAAAAAGCGACTCCCGACCAAAGTTCATGTCTTCCCAACACGTACAGAGCATGTGCTCCTGCATTCCCCCGGTCCAGCAAATGTAGATCATGTACTCAATTAAAACCTAATTTTATTTTTTTCTTCTTTGGTTTTGGTTTTGGTTTTGGTTTTGGTTTGGTTTTGGGCTGATCTATCCTTATTAGGCCAGTCAAGTGGACAAGCATATTTCAGTATCAGGCCACAAAGGACTGGGAATTACACTTCCAATAATACTCACTGAATTATCAGCAGTCTAATCTCAACGTTTGCTTCAAGGGTGGGCACGCCTAAAATATATGACAGGATTTTCTACTCCCAAATTTTTGGTTGAATGCTTGGTGGGATATTTCCTGCTTGCGCTGGGACACATGCTCTTTTGGCAGCATATGTCGTTGGAAATGAATTTATCCTGTTCCACGCACGATTGTATCAAATACGCGCTAACATCTTTTACCAATACTTGCTGTTGGGAGAAACTTTGCATGGATCCATGTTTTGAAGAAGCTCAAGGCCCAGTATATCCAAACCTGATAAGCCTGCCTGCTAAGGCCCTCGCCAACCCCTAGTCGGCTGTCGTATGGTAACTCTCACGTATGGCCGTCAATATCTTCTCGACAGCCGACTCTCATAGACTAAGCTGATAAGTCAACAGTACGTCCAAATGGATGGCTTAGTCCGATTAGATAATGATTGTCAGCTAATCACATCCGGCCGATCAACCTCCTCCTGTCGAGTGGGCTCTCAATTCCTGACTTCCTCATTTAAAAGTAGTACGAGGCATTCGACTTCTAAGCATCGTCGATCAATCCTCGTCTCGATAATACTAAGTTGGCACACCAATTCGAAATTCAACGCCAGCTAGGTGACAACTGTCGTGAAACTGATAAGGCAACCGTAACCGCCATATTCTAAGAATCTCGAGCGATAGTTCTGCCACTATACACAAATTGTGTCCTAGCTAGACGAAATCATACCAACCAACTTACCAATCAAAGCTCCTACCTCCATCCATAAAGAAGACCTAAAGGGGATCCTAAAAGGGTACATCATTACTCTACCTCTCACGCTCCTCTAACTGTAGAATATAAATTTTGACTTGAGCATCGGAAGATCTTCGCCGGAGCAACCTCCGGTCAGAACTTTTTTACAGATCACATCCCAGGAGACCCAACCTCGCCATCCACTCCAGCATCCCAGTGCCTTATGGAATCTTGCACCAACAGACTTCATACAGTCAAACATTACTAGTATCAAAATGCTTTGATGCCATTGCGCTGGTAAATGTTGGAACGGTTAAAGTTTATTTACACAGAGGGAAATATTTTAAAGTTCTTTTCCATGTGGTCATTTAAATGAATTTGACGAACTGGTTTGTTCATCCATCATCTTAGCTAATCAATTAATAGTCCATGTCTTTGAATCACTCATAGCTTTCATCGCTGATTATTTTGCTGAAGCTCAAAATTTCCGGCTTGCTGACAAGTTCACTTCCTTGTGGACAATCTGGAAAAATGCACCCTCACTGAGAAGTGGTTGGTATCTTCTCACCGCGTCCATTTTCTGGTCTCTCGTGGAAGACACAAGCAATGGGGTCTCCTACAACATTTCACCTTTGATTGGAGACAGCATTAGGAACTTCTCAACATTTTTCTTTTGGTAGAAAACTTCTCATCATTTTAATGCAATATTTACTGCACTGTACCTGATATTTTAGCTTTTCTGATTCTTCCTAGCTGATCACTCTCTAACTATGCAGAACCCTCCCCATGTTTCCTCCTTTCTCCCTTCGCTTCACTCTCTATACGTATTCCACCCAAAAATTCAGATGGCCCTTGGCAATATACCAGCACTTTAACAGGAAAAGAAAAATCATTCTAAATAGAAAATTATATTGGCAAGTGTTGGTGTAAGATTCCGCAAGACGCCGGAACACTGGAGTGGATGGCGAGGTTGGGTCTTTTGGGATGTAACCTGGAAAACATCCTGATCGAAAGTTACTCTGGTAGGGACCCTCCGACGCTAATTAAGTCAGAACCTTTGTTCAATAGATGGAGGAGTGTGAGAGGCAGAATAATAGTGTATAATTTTTAGGATCCCCTTTAGGCCTCTTTTTATGAACGAAGATGGAAGCTTTGGTTGGTAAGTTGGTTAGCACGATCTCATCCGGCTAGGACACAATTTGCGTATAGCGGCGGAACTATTGCTCGAGATTCTTGAGATATGGCAGTTGTGGTTGCCTTATCAGTTTCGCGATAATTGTCACCTAGCTAGTGTTGAATTTCGAATTAGTGTGCCAACTTGGTCGGGCCGCTTCTTGAATTTTGAATTTCGAATTGGCTAGTGTTAAATTTGTATGTAGTAGCATCTTCTGGTCGGATAGCTTCTACTGGCGTTGGCTACTGACAAAATGGCTGATGAAAGATCGGCTCAGCTGCTCGAAGGAATGGATCGAGACTGGCTTCAAACTGAAATATCAATGTCAGGCCACCCCCTTTAGAGTTGAGGAGAAGGCTCAGCAAAGGATGGCATTGGGGGCTCCTTGGTGGAGCATTGCTGCCTTGAAGGTCTCAAGATGGTCAATAGGATCGGCAGTCCCATCGTAGCTTTCCAATTATAGAGCCTTGAAGTGCTGAGGAAGCGGCTCCTACATGATCCTCGAATCAAAGGGTGGCCGTTATTAAACCCATCGTAAGGCATCGAGGAAGTATTGTGAATCGCATCGATCCGCTGATCAATTTTTCGAAGCTGTCGCTCAAGCATAGTGTCTCGAGCGGTACAAGTCTTGGAGTGCTAGGGGATCACCTACCAGAGATTGATTCATGCCCTAATCGAGGACTCAGAGATTGCCGCCTTCTTGGTTCTGGAATTCTAGGGTGCCTCGGTGAGCTTGTCTCTGTTAGAAATTGTATTCTAAAATTAATCGTACGACGATTGAGTTCTTCTTTGTATATAAATTATTGATAAATGAATAAAATTATTCTGACATTTTTCATCACAAAGTTATATCTTCCTTGAACTCTTATGTTGTGATGAAGTCTTTAGAACTATGTTAGTATACGATAAATAGAGGATTTATCATATAGTTGTTAAACATGTTCGCGATCAAATGATACGTCACTACAGGACGATGATGTTTATCGAGTGGAGGTCGTTGTGTGCCATATAGGTTGGTTATCCTCTTAACCAAGGAGTATGGTGATACTGGTATGGCATACAGGTGAGATATAAGAGTACATCATTACTGAACAAGTGACTCACCTGCTGAGCGTTCTACTGTCAAGAGCTGCTCATGAAACACATGAGTATAAGTATCCTTCAGACCTAAGATCATCATAGTGACTTGTAAGTAACTCACTATACTTTGGTGCTGGACTATCTGGATTTCTAATGTAGTGACAGAAGGCTACTGGGTACAATTAAATACTTGCGAAGTCTGTGTGTAAATCAAGATGAAATTGACCCTTCGAATTATTGAAGTTGATGTATCGCTGTATTTTAATTAGTAAAGCATTGGTCTGGGTAATCCATAAGATGGATTTGAAGGTTAAAATACAATGTGGATAAAGCAATCTCGATTGATAGTTAATCTGAGACCATCCTAGAGCAACTAAGATCAAAAGATGAATTATGCGATCACTATGTGCATGGGTTCTAAATATTCTTTATGATAATTTGATCTATCTGGATGTCGAGAATCATTACTAGATGGTATCTCGATTAGTGCAGGAATTGATTCTTGTGCTGCCGGCTTAATGTTTGAACTTATGGAGTCACGCACACAAGTCAGACACCGCAGAAAAGTATTGGCTTATGTTTGTATGTTTAATTTGAAAGTACTTGACTTGATTGAACATATAAGCTAACTTGATTGAGAATTAAGTTATGGGTCAAACGGGATTAAAGAGTTGACTATATCTAGCTAGCACTACATATGAGGTTCAGGTTCGATCCCGGAGATGAACAGTTTTTGATCTATGATTCATGGAGCATATGAAAGATTGAATTTAAGTGCTAATTAATTTTAGATTAAATCTAAATTAATTAGACTTAATTGGATCCAAAATTTCAAATTAGATTTGATACAAAAGTCTTAAAGAGTTTGGGATTGACAGCTTTTCGAATTATTTCGAACTAGCTTCTAATTGGATTCAAATCAGATCCGTTTTAGATAAGATATTAGGAATCCTACTTGCACTAAAATTTTCTCTCTCTTGGGCCGACCAGCACCTGATATGGTGCTGGTTGTGGGTGTCCTATATAGGTGTGGGAATGGGTGCATTGTGG
>KE504642.1:1137141-1155248 GCA_000441515.1 Elaeis oleifera | reverse complement strand
CACTATAGTGATTTGTAAGCAACTCACTGTGCTTTGGTACCAGACTATCTGAATTTTTAATATAATGACGGAAGACTACTGGGTACAGTTAAGTACTTAAGAAGTCTGTGTATGGATCAAAATGGGATTGATCCCTCTAGATTATTGGAGTTGATGCATCGCTATATTTAATTTAGTAAAGTCTTGACCTAAGTAATTCATGAGATAAATTTGAAAGGTTGAAATATAATGTGGATGAAGCAATCTCGATTGACAGTTAACTTGAGACCATCCTAGAGCATCCAAGGTTAAAGAATGAATTAGGCGGTAACCATGTGCATGGGTTCTGAAATATTCTTCTATCATAATTCGATCTATTTGGACGTCGGAAACTATTGCTAGATGGTATCTCGATTAGTATAGGAATTGGTTCTTGTGCTACCGGCTTAGTGTTTGAATCTATGGAGTTACCGTACACAAGTCAGATACTGTAGAAAAGTATTGGCCTATGTTTGTATATCCAATTTGAAATTACTTGACTTGATGGAACATACAAGTTAACCTGATTAAGAATTAAGTTATGGGTCAAACGAGATTGCAGAGTTGACTATGTCTAACTAGCACTACACATGAGGTTCAGGTTCGATCCCGAAGATGAACAGTTTCTGATCTATAATTCAAATACTAATTTAAATACTAATTAATTTCATATTAGATTAGAATTAATTAGATTTAATTAGATACAAAATTTTAAGTTAAACTTAGTACAAAGTTTTAAAGAGTTTGGGATTGACAGTCTTTCGAAATTATTTCGATCCAGCTTCGAATTGGATTCGAATTAGATCCATTTTGGATGAAATATTAGGAATCCTACTTGCACTAAGATTCTCCTCTCTCTTGGGCCGACCAGCATCTGGTATGATGCTGGTTGTGGGCATCCCATATGGGTGTGGGAATGGGTGCATTGTAGGTGCCTTGTATGGTTTCAATTCTATCTCATATAGGAGTCCTTCTTTCATGAGCATTGGACTGATTCAAAGCATGTTTGAATTAGGAGTCCTATACTTATTGGGTCATGAGAATCATCTATAAATAGAGAGGATCTCTACCTATGGATACATAAGAACAAATCAGATTGAGAGAAGAGAAAAGAGAGAGAGAGGCGTGAGAAGAGGAGCTCCTTCCTTCTTCCTTCCTTGGCGTCTCCCCATCATTGCCGCCCATCTCTCCCTTGCCGTGGGCCCACCTTGGGCATCCCTCTTGCTGGTGTGAGGCATCACAGCAGTACCTCTCCTTCCTCATTTGGTTGGGTTGCGAAGATGATTCGATCGGAGTTCATCCTGCTTTCCGGCATTGTCTGACGTACATGCTAAGTAGAGGATCTATACTTCCAGAGCTTTGCAAAGATTTATTTTAGATTATTAAAGATTTGATCCCCAGTTCTGCTACTAATCAAGTAAGGATTTGATCCTTATTCATGTAGATTTGTAGAAAATTTTTAGATGTAACTCAGACTATCCGAAGAGAACAGTTTTTCTTCCCTTCAGTCTCCTCTCCAGACTTTGTGGAGAGGCCTGCGGCTATTCCGATAGTGGTGGCTACAAAGCCAGATTCAGTGGTGGTGTCGCCGAGAGAGGTGCAGAGATAGCCTGATCAGGTTGCGATGTTACTTATGGAGGTACAAGAACAGCCTGGATCGCCTAAACAGCGGCCATCAGATTCTGAACCTACTAGAAGAGCAAGTTAAACTGATCTGTCGTAACCAATGCCGGCTGAGAAGGCAGGGGAGTTTCTGCCACTGGCGGCTCTACCCGATTGTTAGCTTGGCTCTCCACCGATCGAGCGATGGTGGTATTGGTATGGCGGGATGAAAGTCTCTTAGGTGGTATGGTTCTATTACTCTCGATCTACACTCCTCCGAATGGGTTCAGGACCTTTTCTCTAGCACCAATCTATTGGTGCAAGATTTCACAAGACATCGGAACACTGGAGTGGATGGTGAGGTTGGATCTCTTGGGATGTGACCTGCAAAAATGTTCTAATCAGAGATTGCTCCGGCAGGGACCCTCCGACGCTCAAGTCAGAACTCTTGTTCGACAGATAGAGGAGCATGAGAGGCAGAATAATGGCATACATTTTTTAGGATCCTCTTTAGGTCTTTTTTTAGGGACAGAGGTGGAAGCTTTGTTGGTAAGTTTGTTGGCATGATCCCATCCAGCTAGGGCATAATTTGCGTGTAGTGATGGAATTATCGCTCGAGATTCTTGGGATATGGCCGTTGTGATTGACTTATCAATTTCGTGACAGTTGTCGTCTGGCTGGCATTGAATTTCGAATTGATGCACCAACTTGGTATTGTCGAGGTGAGAGCTAGTCAGCGACAATTAGGAGTCGGATGCCCCGTGTTGCTTCCAAATGAGGAAGTCAGGAACTGGAGGCCCACTCGGCAAGGAGAGGTTGGTCGGCCGGATGTGATTGGCTGATGACCATCTTCTGATCGGATTGAGCCGGCTATTCGGGCGTGCTGTCGACTCATTAGCCTGGCTTATAGAAATCAGCTGTCGAGGAGATATCAGCGATCATGTGTGAGAGTTACCGAGCGACAGTCAGTGAATCTTCATCTGCTCAGGATGTTGATGGAACGAATGTTGAAAACTAGTCGGCAACAGGGTGACAGTGATTACCGCCGACTAGAGGTCGATGAGGGCTTTAGCAGGTGGGCTTCCTAGGTTTGAATATGCTGAGCCTTGGACTTCTTCATTTTATTAGCCTGTGCAAAGTTTCCCCAACAAGCTTATTCAATGTCATCTTGCTGGCGGAAAGTGGCAAGCAGGTTAAGAGAAGGTGCCCATATGGCTCGGTGTGCAATCAGCTTAGATACAACTAATACATAGATCAAGAAAGTATCAAACCAAACAGGGCAACCAAGTGCTTTCATCACACAAAATGTCGTAAAATTTGGACCAATGATCAGACATTGACGTTAACGCACCACTCGGTATTCATTTTCATTTATCACTTTGGATGCAAGAGGGTAAAAGAACAAATACTCAAAACAGAGAGAAGTTTGAATATCGAGTTCTTCCCAATGCTTAGTACATCAAGAAGTAGAAATGAAGATGAATATAGAAAACAATACATGAAGCACTAGCACTATTCAAGTATCTGTTGGAGAGCTCCACATGGCACAGAAGGCATTACTCAAAGAAGCAGTCACACTTCTCAGTACAAAACCATGATAGTTAGAGAGGTAAAAGCGGCTCTACACTGCACTGCCATAAAGTGCTCTTTGGGTTGGATTCCTTCGGTTATTCACATCCCCTGCATACCAGTTGGACAAAGAATAAAATTAAACAACAAAAATTCCTGATGATCAACAGATCAAGCAAAGCGCATTAGAGGAGAGGCAGTGGAAAATACTATATCCCCATTTCTTATCCTATTTTCATTCCTGATATTAGTTAGACATCATAATGCTTTTAGAAGTGTGAGGCATCATAACTTATATTTATGAAGTTGAGTCATTAACAATGAAGTCAGAGGGAGAACATGAAGTGATACTTCAGTTAATCATCCAATACCAAGAGTCTTAACCACATGAGGGAAGTTTACATGTGTGATCAACTTCTGACTATATCAATAATGATTGGATGCAACTAATGTTCAGCATGAAGGAAATCTACTAATTATTCTGTGCTGGAAACTTGTTACTCCACTAATTATTACCGCTAGTGATTATCAACAACTTCTCTCTGAACTATCTAATAATTTAATTTCTCACATGAAAAGGAGTCCGTCTAAATGTATCAAGAGTAAGGTACGAGCCCAGGTGCATTAAAAATACAACTATCAATACAAATTCATAGCTGGCAAGATCTTCACAAACATTATTTCTAGAATATTTTCTCACTTCAGCAGAAGCACTTGTGGAATGCTTACTCTCAGAAGCTGGAGATATGTTTCTCTTTTTAGTAGGTAGGAAGCAGTCACTTTCTTCAGATAGCTGCATCTTCAGGTTCTCAATCTCTTTGCTTATTGCTTCGGCCTTGGATAAAATTAAGAAACTCAGATGTTTATGATTTGGAAGAAGAAAAAGAACTTGGACGTCTATGATTGGTAATTAACAGACAAGAAATTGTTCTATCTTCTTACCTCCAGATCGGCATTTTGAAGCTTGATGCTTACGCTTGTGTCCTCTCTTTGCAGGGATTCAAGCTGCGCTGACAATTTTGCCATCTGAAGAAATAGCAACGTCTTATAAATAAAAAATTTCGTGGATGCACAATGAAAGGACGTGGGTCAGCAGGTTTAAAGCTATAAGTAAAATATAATTTATTCGAAAACAAGCGAAGAGAAAACTATCTTATCTATAAAATGTTGGTGGATGTCTAGTCAGGACACCACTTCCCAGGACCTTTTCGATACCGTGCGTCGTAGCAAGAAGAAAGAAATAAACAGAAACAATCAAATACGTGGATCAGCCAAAAAAAGACTCGCCTCCACGGAGCATGCAAACTTCACTATAAAAAAGAGAAGAAAAATTATAAGAGTAGATCACACTCTCAATCCTTGTACACCCAATCTCTCCCTTACAGGAAGCTCTTACTCACAAAAGCTCTCTCTAGGAAGATCCCCTTGAATCTCTGAAGCGACCGCTGTCTGCTATCTAATAATCTCTCTGGAGCCTCTGCTCCTGCTCCTCTCGGTGCCTCGTCGCCTGTGTTCTCGGGTTTCCTGCCGAACTACCTCGCACCATGATTCCTGTTCACGAAACAGAGCCTTATAAATGCTTAAAACCGAAACTAATAGGAAACAGTCTCCTTAGAGCATGGAGTAAACTCCCGAAACTGTTGGATCATGACCGACAGCTCCCTTAGCCACCCGATCGTGCCCCGATCCACGAGCTAGCCCATAGACCATGAGAATTGAGCGAGAAACGTCATCCGATCCATGGTGGACCGTGAGAAACTGAGGGAAAACGCCCCCTCGATCCATATGCCCCTCTGTGCACCGCCCGGTCCATCGTGGATCAGGATCCAGGCCACTGAACCCGCGTGTGTGTGCGCGTGGCCTGGGTCGTGCCCGCGCCCACATGCCTAGGCCTGGGCCGCGCCTCGCGCGAGCGCCTGGGCCTGGGATGCGCTCCACGCACTGGGCCTCACTCCCGCGGCTGGGCCACATGCTGCCATGTGCGGCTGCCCTACCGTCGCCTCTGCCGGCCCACCGCCAGCCGCCGCCGGTCCTCCACCGCTCTGGATTTTATGCCAACTTCAATCAAGCATATCGCGATCATCTAAACTCCGTTTGAGGTGATCTTGGACTCGTTAGACTCCATTTTCGTTGCGGACTTCACTTTGGGCTCAATGTGGACCGAATTTCAAAGCATCAAATTCTATCAATCTTCACCTCGACTTGACATTCGACCTCCTTCTGACTCTGAGAGCCTTTGGATCTCCTCGCCCCCTTGTCCTGGGGCAATCACTTGCTGATCATGGATGGGCAACATGGGAGTCGAGTCAGACCACTCGATCCCATCTCCGTCATGTGCTGTGCTCCTCCTGACCTGAGACCTGCTCGGGATGTTATCCTGCGGTAATAGAAATTTCACCTTGCGATATCGCCTCTCATCTTCCCGAGTCTCGCATCTCGTGCCCGATCCAACTCCACCTGGAGCTCCACCTCGCTTTGAGCTCCTCCTGGCTCTTGAAGCTCCACCTTGCATTGGACTCCCTGTCAGGTGGTAATATCCTTTCGTCTTCTTCTTCCTCTCCAGAACAATTCTATCGCCGCGGAACACCTTCAAGATTCCTCCACCAGCTACCATACTGTAGCCTTTCAAATCCAGTCTGCTCAGTGAGATAAGATTCCGTCTGAAATCAGATATGTATCGAACCTCCCCAATCTACTCACTGCACCATCATGTATCCTCCAGCTGACCGTCCCGATGTCTCTGATAGTACAGCTTGATCCATTCGGCAGATAACAATGCCCTCACTATTCTCCAGGGAGTCAAACTGCTTCTCTCTGCAACATACATGATAGGTTCATGCAGAATCTAAAATTCACTGTTGGAAAGAAGTAGATACAACGTCAGATATCTCTAGGACATCTTCCTCTGAATCTCTACTATCCGTCACTACAGTAGCCATCATCCGATCCCTGAGTTGAGAGCAGTCTCTAGCTAGATGCCCCAACTCAACACTCCGGTAATATCTGGTCTTGCTTAAGTCCCTCGTTTTAAACTTGGACCGCCCTCGTCACGATCTTCTATCGCTCCATCTACCGCTTTCTGCTCCTCCAAAAACTACCAAAGCTGAGCTGTCACCACCTGAGCTCGAAGCTGGGTTTTTCCTCCTGAGAACCTCATTCTAGAGAATCGCCGCAGTGACCTTATCCTTCTTAATGGTGCTCTTCCCCACTAGAAGAGCAGTCACCAAGGACTCATACGAAGGGGAAGCGATGCTAGCAAGATCAGCGTCCTGATCTTCTCCTCAACTTTCTCGTCAATGCTGAAGAGGTCGATGAGGATCTTCTGAAAGTGACTGAGATACTTCTGCACGCTCTGCCCCTTAGTCATCTATAGCTGGTAGAACTGTCTCTAGAGGAAAAGAGTGTTGGTGAGAAATTTCGTCATGTACAACTCCTCGAGCTTCGACCACAGTACCGTCGGAGAAGTCTTGTCAAGTACATGGATTACCACCTCATCTGCTTGATGCATGTGGATGGTACTCACCGTCTGCATCTGGAGTCGCTTCCAATTCTGCACCTCTATGGTTGTCGGCTTCTCCTCTTATAAGAGAGCATCAATCAATCCTTGGTGGATGAGCACGTCCTTCATCCTTGCCTGCCACAAAGAGAAATTACTTTTTCATCAAACTTGTGGATCTCCATCTTGATTGATCATGTCTTTTCCATCTTCAATCTTGCTCACCACCGCTGTAATCTGCGTTCTTGTACCATCTCGCTCTGATACCATTTGTTAGTAGATGTCTGGTCAGAACACTACCTTCCAAGATCTTTTCGATACCGCGCGTCACAACAGGAAGAAAGAAAATAAAATAGAAACAATCAAATATGTAGACCAGCCACAAAAGACTCACCTCCATAGGGCATGCAAATTTCACTATGAGAAAAGAGAAAAAATTACAAAAGAGATCACACCCTCAACTTTTGTACACCCAATCTCTCCCTCACAGAAAGCTCTTTCTCACAAAAATTCTCTCTCTAGAAGAACTCTCTGAATCCCTGAAGTGACCGTTGTCCGCTATCCAACAGTCTCCCTGGAGCCTCTGCTCCTGCTCCTCTCGGCACCTCATCGCCTGTGCTCTCGGGTTTCCTGCTGAACTACCACGCACCATAGCTCCTGTTCACGAAACAGAGCCTTACAAAGGCTTAAAACCGAAACTAATAGGAAACAGACTCCTTAGAGCACCCAGTAAACTCCCGAAACCATTGAATCATAACCGACAGCTCCCTGAGCCACCTGATCGCGCCCCGATCCACGAGATAGCCTGTAGACCGCAAGAATCGAGTGAGAAACGCCATCCATCCACGGTGGACCACGAGAAACCGAAGGAAAACGCCCCCTTAGTCCACATGCCCCTCTGTGCACCGTCCGATCCATCGTGGATCGGGATACCAGGCTGCTGAACCTGCGCGCACGCGTGGGCCTGGGCCACGCCCGCGCCCGCACGCATGGGCCTGGGCCTGGGCAGTGCCCCGCATGAGTGCCTGGGCCTGGGATGCGCTCCGTGGTCGGGCCACGCGCTGTTGCACACGGCTGTGCCACCGTCGCCTCCGCCGGCCCGCCGCCGATCTTCCGTCGCTTCGAATTTCGTGCCAACTTCAATTAAGCATATCTTGATCATCCGAAATCCATTTGAGGTGATCTTGGGCTCGTTGGACTCCATTTTTCATCGCGGACCTCGCTGTGGACTCAGTGTGGACCAAATCTCGAGACATCAAATCCTAACATAAAAAATAGTGAAAAGATCTATTTCAAATCCAGCATACATATACAACTTCTCTTTGCATTAAGTTACAAGCACGCTAGTGACAAAAATACAACATAGAAGTCCTGCATGAGAACCAATCTATAATGTCAGTGAGTTGGTGATCAAGAAAGCTAATGTGAACCCTAGATCGAAGTAAGATATTATCTTATATACTCATGGAAGAAGAATAAAGAATAACAGAGGATTACATGATGTTCGTGCAAACTGTAAAAGCTAAATGCCTTCAACAAGACCATATGTAGGTACAATTTCCAAGAACCTACACTCAAACGACTCACGAAAGAAGAGAGAAAAGATTGAAAGCTCCTAAAATGGAAGGGAGACGCAAAAGATGCATCAAAATAGAGGTGAAGCTGGGAATCCAACAAGATTGATCAACGCTCAGAAGTAACCCATACAAGATTGTAGAACATAACGCAAGAATTTATTCTCAAAATTAAATGGATCGGTGAAACACCCTTTGGCTGGTCAAAGGACAAATGATTCTATCAAATGCTTTTCTCAAACGTTCGAGATTGTAGAGTTGGGATACTGACAAGCGGCATCAGGAATAAACGATTCTATCGAAGTTAGTTGAATCCGGAAAATTCAGAAATTAAGCAGTACTATTTAAGTTTTTGATCAAGAAGAATCGAAGCACGAAGATTCATCTCGTACCTCTTCCCTTTGATGTCTTTCTACTGCCTCATAACGCTCAAGGTGTTCCGTTAAAGTCTTCGCTCCATCCTTTAGTAGTGTGGCACTTTCCCTTTCCTTGTTCGCATTTTTCCAGAGGCACATCCTCAGCCGCGCGGCGTTCAAGTTCCTGCCATCCTGTTACCAGCAAAAGAAAAAATTAAGAACCCATCCGATTATATGCGGAGAGAGCGAGAGAGGGAGATCAGAAAGGCAAGAATTAGGGAAAGGAGCAAGAACCTCGAGTTCTTGCAAGCGCATGCCTGAGTTGTCCACGAACTCCAAGAGGCCACGGACTTCATTTTGGAGTCGGATCCGCTGATTCTCGCAATCGTAGAGCTGCTGCTGCTCGAGAGCAGAGATCTTATCTTGGACTTGGAGGCTTCTGTGGTCGTCCAGATCGATGAAGGGCTGCAGCTCCAAGGATGAGCTGCTGATGGATTCTCGGCTGCTCCTCGGGGACGGTGGAGAGAGCTCCATTGTTGGAACCAAGGAAACCAAGAAAACCCCAAGAACAAGAACAGAGATGGATCTCGAAAATAAGAACAACCAAGAAGCTCTTTCGGGGTGGGTAAGGGAGACACGGAGAGAGGAATATGGAGGAGGGGGGGAAGAATGGTTCTATTTAATAAACGATGAAACGCCGAATAGCCGTTACGGGAAAAGATGGACGCCGGCTTTGAGCTCTCCACCGCACTGGCGTTGCATCGTTGGACCAGGACCAAATTATTCGGGGATACCGGATACGGCTCCAATGGCACGGTATTTGTTTAAATAATACTACATTCGGAACCACATTTGCTGATATTGAAGTTACTGTACACGTCTCATTCTATTAAGTTATCCTAAATTTTTTTTGAAAATTTATAATTTCATTTTAAATTTTATTTAGTATAATCATTTCATCGAACATTCAGATTTTTTCAAGTCAGATCCTGATTGTGATTTTCATTAGTCTATCGTAATGGAGTTACGACGTGGCTTGTCTCTATAGTAAAATTGTTTATATGATAAAAAAAAGATAACAATATAGAATTATAATTTTATTCTTCAAAATAGTTTTCTTCGGTTAGGATTTTAATTCATTCTGATCTAAAGCTCTCCTTACCTTCTTAGTGCCTGAAGTATTTACCTTCGGGGATGAGCATCCGTGATTGGTCCTTTATTTCAGCAATGAAGATAATATTTTCAGTTTGTATTAGATTGTACCCATAAATATGTTATAATTTTGGATACTTTTTCCCATAATCGCCAATTTTTACGTCATGGATCCCTTAATTAATCTAAAAAATGATGTAAGGATTACTTTAACATCAAACATTGATGGTGATTTTGCATAAAAATAACCCAAACTATTAATAAGAGGTGAGTGGAATGAAGTTGGGATGAAAAAGATTAGAGGAGATAGAGTTGTATTAGTTTTGATCTCTACCAATCTAAAATAAATTTCTTCTATTCCAAAGAGGTAGAAAGGAGAGAGGATAGAGATCTTGAAAGAGAGGATTTTTTTATCTTCTTATTGATAGAAATCCTAGGTAGAACAAGATAGGAGAAATAGGAGAGGACTTCTAGAATATTTTCAAATCAGCAAAACAAAGCCACATAAGTGGATCACATATATAACATGACAACCCAGTTACGGCAAGCAAATAAAATTAGAATTAATATCCAAACTGAAAGAATTTAGAAGTTTGATGATCTGATTGCACTAAATAAAAGTTTAGAATGTAATTAAAATTTAAGATGTTAGGACCGTAGCTCCTAACCAATCTTCTAAAAAAAAATTTTATTAAAAGATGAAATTTATTAGCCTTTATCCATTAGGCTCAGAACCCCACGTCTATACATGCTGCAAACGGACTTGAGGGGCTTCGCACCCGAGCCAACCCGCTTCAAGCTAGATCAACTTGAGCGGTAGGCAGAGTAGTCAGTCTCATTTTAATCCTCCAATCCAAAGATGAGCCGACCCCCCATAAGGGGTCGACCTTCCGAGAATTGTTGCCACATCACCAGCCATATAAATCCCACATAGAACCCCGAAGGGTGTGCACTGGAATATAAATAACAAACAATCAATTGACCAACATCCATAATTCTCCCATCTGTATAGAAATATATAAATATACGAATGATGTAGAATATGTACATTAATCAAAAGACGGATCTATGGTTCTACACAATGTAATTTCTTAAAATTTTTAAATTAGTGGGTTTCAAAGTACTGAGCAGCATTGTAAATGGGGAGGGCCAGGACGTACATCCTATGATGCGGACTTGGGTTGCATCAGATGAATAGGCTGCAAGCCCTGTGCACCAAGGATTGTCGTCCAAGATAGTCGGGTCGTGAATCCCGTGCTGATGGGCCGAGCCAGGGCATCTACGAAGGCGGTACCCCCTACCACCCCAGTAGAGCATCCAGACAAATTCCATCCCAGGGGTTCTAAAATACCAAACAATATTATAAATGGGAGGACCAGAATGCATGTTTTGTACACAAATTAAACTCAAACATCACTAATTTAAATAAACACCATAAATTTAAATTCAAATATAAAAAATTGGAAGAGAAGAGAATGATATGTAGCGACAGCTCTGTCACCGTCGCTGCCGCCATTGCTAATACTCACCAGAGGATGGGAAAAAGAGGAGGCAATGACAAGAGAGAACGATGAGGGTGTGGAGATAGCAGATCCGATGCAGAGGATGGTGGATCTGATGCGGAGATGACGGATCTGATGCGGTGATGGTGTGCGGGGATTGAGGTACGAGGATGGAGGCTCAAACAGGCTTCTGATGGTGCGATGGGGAAGAACGAGTGAGGCGGGAAGAAGGGGAGGCAGGGAAGAATGGGGAGGCGTGGTTGCGGGGACGAAGGATCCGATGTGAGGACGATGGCGTGGGGACTAGAGCACGGGGATAAAGGCTCCGATAGGATTTCAATGGTGCAGTGATGGAAGAAGGGGATCGGAGATAGAGGAAGAATGGGGACATAGGGGCACAGCAAAAAAAAATCGATCGAGAATGGGGAGGTTTTAAGGCTCTGTATTAGCGACAGTGACTGCTGCATCACTAAAGCTGTCACTAATCGCTAATTAAGATTAAATAAATAAATATTTAAAATTTAAGAGTTACAGCGATGGTTTCACCGTCGCTAATAACAAAATTATATGTCGTTAATATATCTTTGACCCTTTAACAATAGTATTCTTTTCAGTTATAATTATTCATCGATAAATATCTCTATTAGTGATGGCTGATTTGTTGTCACTAATAGCCATCGCTAATAACAAATATTCTTGTAGTGTTTACTTTTCGCATGATCAAGATTTTGTCAGCTTAGCTCGTTTTAGGAACGAGAGGCATCCAAAGGTTCTTTAGGTTAGCCCTGCTTCTTGTCTGTCGGGGTCTTTTGCCGACATGACTTGTGTTCATGGACTTCAAAGGTTCTTTATGGTTAGCCCTCGCTTCTTGCATGATCAAGATTTTCATCGGCTCAGCTTGTTTTAAAAATGAGGAACCTTCGAAGGCCTTTTAGGTTAGCCCTCACTTCTTGACCGTCGAGGTCTTCGGTTTGAGTATTGTTGCAGGAAAAATGAGGTCTATGACTACAAAATTATGAATTAAAGATATTGAAAGAGTGGTTATTACACTATTGATAGTATATTCATAGGTTGTCTGAGTTTCAGGGTCATTGTGGTGGTATTTTATCCAACTGCTTCAAGCGGTAGGTTCCGCATCTGGTAACCTCATCCACTCGATAAGAGCCTTCCTAGTTGGGTGAGAGCTTTCCTCATTCACTTGGTTGAGATCGGCATGATTGGAGCGGATGGTGACGGTAGGATGATGGCAGTTGATCCTATAAATGAAGCCTCTAGCCGAAGTTGGCTTCGATAGGGATCCTCGAATGCTCAAGTCAGAAACTCGAGAACATATGAGAAGAAGTGAGTAAGAGAGAGATTGTATATCTGGAGATCCCCTATTAGCCTTTATTTATAGACAGAGGTGAGAGCTGTGAGAGGAAAGAAGTGTCAAAGGTCATCCCAGCTGTTTCGGATGCATCGCGCATGATATTCCTGGTCAGATTTCTTGGGATCTAATGGTTGTCCATTGCCTCATCTGCCTCATCACCAACTGTTTCCAGTTTCGAGGGATTTAAAAAATAGCATGGGAGCTCGAGGTCAACCCTTCCAAATATATCGATTACAGTTGACTGAAGTACCTTGGATTGGTAGAAGCAAGGGTCAGCTAAAGCTAGGTCGGCAAAATCTAGATCGACGGAGATCAAGGTGGCTTGTACACATCTTCCGCTTAGAGGTGGGATTTTCTATCCGTATCATTGCTAAAATGGAGATAGGAGGCTTTAAAAATTTTTAGAAGTCTTTCAATTAAAGTTCTATTTAACACTCTAAATAGATATCTCTTCAATCTATATGGTATGCGAGTTCAAGATCTCCGAGGCTTCTTCATTTTTCTGAAATATTTGCATATGGCATTTTTTAAGTGAAGATTATATCTTTTACAATATTATATGCAATTTCTACTGAAAAGACCAACTATTTATATTATATTATATGATTTGGATGGGCTGTTTTAAGTGAGTCTAAATTAGGAGTTATATGTAGAAATTGGAATGGAGAATACTTCTCTTCCCCTCTTGGTTTTAGAAGCTTTCGTGCCAACCAAACCGTTGATTTGGGAGAAAGGTGGGTGAGTCTGGCTAGAGTAGTTGAAGACAACGGGTTACCAGGTAACAGCTAAAAAAAATATTTCTTGAACATCATTTGTCTTGAATTTTTTAATTTGAAAGTTCGATATAACCTTGCTGGTCGTCATTGGTTCCAGGACTTGTCCGGAAGTGGAATGGATATTCCAGTATAACGAAAGATTAATTCATGGGATAGATTAATGCAAGCATGGATAACATTTATTTTTATTTGATATAAGCATTGCTGTCCAAAATGATTTTTTTAATATGCTCGATCGAATTATTGGGTATAGATATCATGACTTCCGAAAATGGCTTTCATGACAAGTTATTCAGGATAAACCGAAGAAAGACTACATTTATAGCCGACCTAGATTGTGGCTTCTCCTTTTATAGAGATAATTTTAGCTTGGTCAACACTATTGATATATATCAATATCATAGGATAAATTTATTCCTGGAGGAGGAACAATAACTCCTTAATGACTTCAACCCAACAAAGAAGTGAGAAGTTACTTTTTCTCTATCTTATGTTAAGTTTGGAATGGGTTTTATGCCTGTGAAATAGCATTTGGCAAGGAGGCATAATGAAAAAGATACTTATGTTGGTCAAATTTATTTATGACAGGCATAACTATTCTAAGGATGGGCTTTCATAAACTAACAAAAATCATAGGGGCAGGTACTATAAAAGATCATATGGGGCGGGCTTCACAATATACTATATATCCCTTAATACTAATCTTAAAATAAGTTTAAAAGTCAAAGACTTTTTCTACTAATAGAGTTATTAGTCCCGTGATTAAAGTAAGTACTTTCTTCCACACTTTCAGCACATAACGATATGTACTATATGACCATATGATACATACTAAATATATAATGAGATGATACATCCTATAAACTTTTTAATACACATCCAGCAACGATCTAATACACACCAACAGCTAAATTGATACATAGTTTATCGAATTTAATTTCATCAATACAGAGTATACAACTAATTGATACACACCTACCAAAATATTCATTCAACATCCCAATATACACATCTAGATAAAGCGATATATAATTTTAAAACATAACATTCATCAATACATAGCACATTAATAAATGATATAGATTAGATGGCTTATTAATACATACTGAAAGTTTTTTGATACACACCTAATAACAATTTAATACACATCTACAGATAAATTGATATATAGTTTATCGAACTTAGTATTCACTAATCACTGTATATGGTCAATTGATAGACACTTAGCAAAATATTTATCCAACGTCCTAATATATACCTCTATATGAAATGATACACAATTTTCGTAAACTTTTAAATGCAAAGATCTTAAAAAAGAAGAGAGATTTGGAAGAGAAGAAAGGACTTCGAGGTGTATATTGGATCATTGTTAGATGTATATCAAAAAACTTATAATATATATCAATAAACTATCTAGTATGTATCATTGGTTTATATACTATGTACCAATAAATACTATATTTTAAAAATTATGTATCACTTTATCTAGAGATGTGTATTGAGATGTTGGATGAATATTTTGCTAGATGTGAATCAATTAGTCATATACTATGTATAGGTGAATACTAAGTTTAGTAAACTATGTATCAATTTAGCTGTAAGTGTATATTAGATCGTTGCTGAATGTATATCAAAAAACATACAGTATGTATCACTTTATTATATATTTAGTGTGTATCATATGGTTATATAGTATATATTGTTATGTGCTGAAAATGAGGAAGAAAGAAAATACTTTAATTACGAGATTAATAACTCTATTAGTAAAAAATTTTTGACTTATAGACTCATATTTTAAGATTAATATTAAGGGACACATGGCATATTGTGAAACCCACCCCTTATGATCTTTTATAGTGCCCGCCCCATATGATTTTTGTTCTTCATAAACTATTCCTTAGCATGAGAACACATTTATGCTTACATATTTTCTATTTTTTATGTAAAAAGGTCATCATTTTAAATTATTCTAGAAGGTATATTTTGTTATTCAATAGTTGCAATCTAACAAAATTGATATAACTCATGACATAACTATTATAATAAGTATAAATGATCCTCTCTTTCTTAATCTTGAACCAAACATAGTCTTATTGTTCTCCACGTTTTCCCACTTGTCTGTTAATTCAACAAATCCTAATTAAACAATAATTTTCCTTACCTTTGGTACAAAGAATATTGGAGGTTTAGCACAGGTTAAGCATAACTATCCCTAGTTGTGCACAACAAAACACAACCTCAATGGCGTTTAGATCGGCTTGCTTAGCCATTTAAAAAGATAATTCATCTAAAACTTATTTTCTTTTCTCATTGTAGTCATGCTGAATTTAATCATTCATTTTATGTTTTCAGCTATTGAAATGCCACATGACTAATGTTATGCAGCCTTATTTCATTTGTTGCCTCATTCAGCATTTGATGTGGCATGAATCAATTGGTGTACTAATTCATAAGCTTTAATAGGTTTTAAAAAAGTTGGATAGACTAGTAATTCATAAGCTTTAATAGGTTTTAAAGAAGTTGGATAGACCTCTTGAATACCGAGTTGAAGCACGAATATTTTGGCAATAAATGTTTTATTTGGAACTAGGATTTGGAAATTGTGGGCAAGATTATGGTGAGGGTTGGTGGTAAATTAAAGATTTTATTAACTATAGTATTAGGCACCTTGGCGATAAATGGTATTGTTATACCTCCGACTCGAGATTGCTAGCCTAGGGCCATGGTAACGGAACCGTTTCATACATATACAAGGTATTTCAAATATGATATCAATACATTATAATAGAATTAATTTAAATAACTAAAAGTTGATATTCAATTAACAAATTCAACTAATAAATATAATTGAAAGTCTTTAGGTCAAATAAATTTCAGCTAATAAATCTCAATTAATAACAATATATTTAAATGTAAATAATGTTCATATTCTGAATCTCATTTCTAATCTAACTCCCGATCGATATCCATATCCGAAATTAAGCATTTGAATCTAAAAAAGAAAAAAAAGATAATGAGCTTGACAATCAAGTAAGCAATAAATACTTTATTTAGATAAATCTAGCAACAATAATATACTAAAATTAACATGTAAGGTACATAAATTTAAAATCTAATTTACGTATACAATATGTTTCAAATAGTAAGCATGCAGATACAATCCATTCACAATTCAAATTTATTTTTTGGTAAGAATTTAAATTTTGTTCATAAATCAATTTTTTCAGAACATCACATTCATCTTGACGGTCATGAACTAAATCATAGTACTAGAACACAATCTCAACTAGTAGAATATCAAATTACTAGTGTTTATCGCTCCGCTGGTAGGATATCAAATTATCAGTGCACAACTCTCACAAAAACATCGAAGTACCAATATTTAACCTCACTGGTAGAGTTTGATATATTGCCAAGTTGCAAATCAAAATCTATCTCAAATCAAAATATTTTTTCAAAATATAATTTATATTTTGAACTAAAAAGTTCATAAACCATACGACATCAAAATCAATCAGACAATCTATATCAAATTCAATACATTCGATAATAAATCATTTAACATTTCAAAAAAAAATATATTCAACAATTCAAAATGCTACGCATCAAATTCATAAATCATGAATAATCCAATATATAAATATTTATAATTATTGATAAATTTAAAATAAAGCATTAATTATCTCATATATACTCCAACAAATCTAAATAATTTTAGAAATTTTCTTTCGAACTCTTCAATTAATAGATCATACCATAGTATTATACTACTGGATATCTTCTTGTCGAGATTACTACACTTCTATATTGGATCAAGTCTAATAATTAAAAAGGAGATGAATAATCAAGAAAGACATGATTGATGGCTAATCATATTTAATGATTTAGGTCGGTTCAGTCATCTTACTTCATCCAATTAAGATCAGACTCGAATATAGATGGTTCAACAAAGATCGTGGGTGATCAAATCAATAGTGTCTGATAAGAGTCAAGGTAGAGACCGATATAGTGTTCGATAATTAGAAGCTAATTTGATTAAATAATTTTATTTAATCAAAATCAAATTAAGATGTAATTGACTCTACAAAGATCAAACAAGATTAAATCTAGTGGACTATGACAAAGACCAAGCGATAGCGGCTAATATCCCGATCAATCCAATCAAGATAGTCATATTCAATGGTCTAGGTCTGTTCAGTCATCTAACTTCATCCGACTAAGATCAAACTAGGGTATAGATGGTTTAATAGAGAATGAAGATGATCAAATCAATAGTATCTGACAAGAGTTAAGGTAGAGATCTGTATGGCATCCGCTGATCAGAAGTCAATTTGATTAAATAGCTTTATATAATCAAAATCAAATTAAGATGCAATTGACTCCATAAAAATCAAAGAGGATTAAATCTAGTGGACTATGACAAGAGCCAAGCGATAGTGATCAATGTCCCGATCAGTCTAATCAAAATAATTTCATCAAATCATGATTGAACTATTATATAGATGGTTAAAAAATTAGGGATAATTAAATCTAATAGTACCTGATCTGACTAGGATAGATGGAGGCACATTGCTTGGTGACTATGGGTCAAGATTATTTCACCAAGATCTATCAAGATTATTAAATGATCTTTCTAATATCTAAAAATCCTATAAGAGAGATAATCTAGAGAGAGAAATTATAGATAAAGAAA